>PVHY01008802.1:0-59688 GCA_004024945.1 Uropsilus gracilis | reverse complement strand
GCAAAACTCTCCATGAACTACAGTTCAGAAATCCATTTCTGGAAACATCCACAGACGGCAAAAAAATGAAGGAAAACATAAACAGATGGGACTACATCAAACTGAAAAGCTTCTGTACAGCAAAAGAGACAACAGAAAAAACTAAAAGATGCCCAACCGAATGGGAAAAAATCTTTGCTCTCCACATGAGTGATAAGGGATTAATAACGAAGATCCACAAGGAACTCACACAACTAAACAAAAGCAAAACAAAAAGCCCAATCAAAAAATGGGGAGAACTAAAAAAACACTTCTCCAAAGAGGAAATGCAAATGGCCAACAGGCACATGAAAAATTGCTCAACATTGCTAGTAATAAGGGAAATGCAAATCAAAATCACAATGAGATACCACCTTACACCAGTAAGAATGGCCCACATCCAAAGAACAGGCAACACAAATTGCTGGTGAGGATGTGGAGAGAAAGGAACACTACTACACTGCTGGTGGGAATGTAAACGAGTTCAACCACTATGGAAAGGAGGGTGGAGGACCCTCAAGCTAATGAAAATGGAACTACCATTTGACCCAGCAATTGCTCATCTGGCAATCTAAAGAGACCTCAATGTGGGTACAATGTGGGTACACATTGAGGTCTAAAGAGACCTCAATGTGGGTACAAAAGGACACCTGTACCCAGATGTTTACTGCAACACAATTTATAATTGCAAGGTCATGGAAACAACCTAAATACCCCAAAACAGAGGACTGGATGAATAAAAATGTGGTATATATACAGGATGGAATATTACTCATCAATTAAAAATGACAAATTTGACAACTTCATAACAACATGGATGCATTTAGAAGAAATCATATTAGCAGAAACAAGCCATAAAGAAAAAGGCAGAAACCAAATGGTTTCACTAATGTATGGGATATTATTGTGAAAAAAAAAAAAAAGAAGAAGAAAATAAATAAATAAAAGCCTTGAGGAAAGTCAAAACAAGCTAAGCACCAAAATGAAGCGCACAACTATGAACAGGAGGGAAAGGGGGGGAAGGGAGGGGAGGGAGGGGGGCAAACCCTTGAGATTACAAAGTTGTGAAATTTATATATAAATTAAATATATATATATAAAAGAAATTTCCTGAAAAGTTATCCTCCTAGACTCTGCATGCTGAACATTTCTACAAAGAAACCCTATGTGCACAAGTGAAGTATGTGTTCTAAATGAAACCTGGAATAACATGTTATTCCAGGAAAGAAGTATTGAGACATAAACTATATTTCGTTTTAAGTAGCTATTGACATTTTGAATTCCACTAGTCTAAAGCCTTGACTTTTAGAGCTGTGAGATGATTATACAAGTTACCACTAGAGGGAGAATTGGCCCAGCTCGAACATAGTGCTGGGAAAAAATACAAGCATGAACAAGCAGCTTCTCTATGAAGCTGCTTCATAGGCAGTAGGAAAAGACATCACACAAAAAATAAAATCTAACTCTATGTCTTCGGAGATTAAATATCTGCCACAGCAGCGCACCCTAGGGAACAGAAGGAACAAATCTTGCAAATGAAACTTCATATATACAGCAGGGATCAGAATTGGGTTGTTTGTCTTAGCTCTCAGTTGAGAGCTAAGAGAGTGTGGCACTGAATGCAATACAGAGACCTAGGACCCAGGACGCCTGTCTCCTGAGACATGTGAATGCCTATAGAGTCTTTTGTTTCTTTCCCCCCCATCCCCTCTTTTGACTATACAGAATGAGAACACTTCATATTTGTTAAGACTACTCCCACGGGGAGGTTCTTGGTGAATGGATGAACCACAGCTTCCTTCAGAGAAGGTAAGATGGCAGATAATCTTCTATCCCCAGAGCTCTGGAGACTGGGACTCTGGGAAATGATTGAGGCCTGATAGTGGAATGGCCCAGCCAGATAGTGGTGCAAAGAGAGAATCAGTTAGAGATCATTCACAATGGTAGTGGGTCTGGGTATCTTGCCACAGTGGCCACAAGGGTTCAGTGGTTGTGGTTCACATCGTGGTGCATGACAAAATTGCTCTAACTGCATGAGCTCAACTATATTTGTAGCTGTCAGGCTTCCCATCTTCCTTTTCTTGTTTAGATATATGCTCTAACCTCCCGATGCCTCTTTGATCTAATTAAGAGACATTATATTTTATTTTGGCTTTACAGCTTTATACTTGAGGTAAAATAACCTGTATATGCTTACATATATAAAGTAGGCAAGTTGGTAAGTCTTAACATGTGTATAGTCATGCATACAGTGATGAAAATAATGGATGTTATCTGCTTATCCATCCCCATGAAAGTCTTCCCAACCCCTCTATACCTGAACTTGTCCAAAACTCCTAATACTGGCAGCTACAGATATGTTTTCTAACCTCCATATGTAGTGTTAGCTTGCATTTTCTAGAATGTAATATCAGTGACATCACAGATGTATCATTTCCTTTCAAGTTTCTTATATTCATTGCAATTAATAAGCGGCCATCGCCGGGCATGGTGGCTTGTGCCTATAAGCTTCAGCCTATGAAGCGGTTGGGGCTAAGGATCTCAGTTTGAATTCCGCCTGGGACCCGTAGCGAGACATAGTTCCAAAAAAATAGCTGGACATGTGATGCGTGCCTGTAATCCCAGCTACTTGGGAAGCTGAGACTGGGGATTGCTTTAGTCTGTGGTACCCCGGGCAATGAGAGCCTGCAGTTCCATGGGCAAAAACAGTGAGACCTAGTCTCAAAAAAAAAAAAAAAGAAAGTTGCCATCACCCACACATGTATGTCATCAGCTTGTTCAACACAAGCTTAGGTGCATGATTCATTACTTGCTGAGGTTTGGAAGGGGGAGAAAGTGGAAGGAAAGCTTGGTCATAATGGTGGTCATTGCTGATGGGAGAACAGACCTGGAAGGGCACAAGGCCATTTGTACCCAGATTCACTAAGGGCCTCTGAAGTGAGTGTGAAATAATTTGCTACTTCTTGACTCAGTACTGGGACAGGACTCCTAAGCATTAGTTTGGCTGGCATGTGAGCTCTGGCAGAGCACCACCCTACCCCACCCATTCATCAGAGTTCTCCTGGGCAGGAGAGAAATGAAACATGAACTATGCAGTCCTGGGCTTCCAAAACAGGGATCTGGGAAGCAGGCTGGGCACAGTGCAGCCTTAGTGTGACTCTCCCCACCAAACATTATGAACACTTTTCCCAAGCATCTGGGTTCCTATCCTCCCACACTCCTTCCTCTCATCTCTTTGAAAATGAGGAGGATTCCAAAACCGCAACCCCAGCATCACCTCCCAAGTGAATAAAGTATACCTCTTATGAGAAAGGAGCAACTCAGAGAACTCATCATCAGTACAGATAACAAGACTGATTTTAAGCTTTATGACTCTGAATTCATTGGAGGAACTAGCAGAAGTTCAGAAGAGCAATCAAAGAAATAATGATTTGAAGTGAAGTAATGGATTGAGTGAGCCAAATAGATCAATGCAGAACTTTCCACCCCACAAAGGAGACTTTGCATCTGACATCGCTCTCTCCTCACAATGCTTATTCAGGATAGCTAGAAGCGAGTTGTTGGAGGGAAGGGGTTACTGGACATGTGCAGAAAAGGCTGGTCAGGATAGATAAAACACAAAACTCAAACTTTCACTACAAAAACAAAATTGTTTACCATTAAGTCAACAAGAAGTGACAAAAAACATGTTTGTGGATTACAAAAACTGCTAATTAAACAAAATATGCCTATACTGGCAGCTTAATAAATGTGCTATGTCACCAATTCAGTTCCAGTCACCCTCAGTACCCTAAGCATTCCTAGCAACATCATTTGGGCTCCACAAGATTGCGTTCTCCATCTGTTTTCCCACCCTAGCTGTGCTAGCCATTCCTTGGGGAAAAAAAAAATAACTCAGTGATACTCAGTAAGAAAGAGAAATAGGAGATTTTTTTTCCAAGAGCTCCTATTCATTTTCTGGATCTTGCTATGAAGTGAGAACAGATGTTAGTAAGCTCTTGCCAGCTCCAAGCTGATAACTCTCAACACCATGAGGTTCAAAATAGACTGTCCTCTGACAGGGTAGAACCAGTAATTGGAAGTGTTTAAAATTCTACACAAGTTTTTTTCTTTCTCTCAGATCTAAAAGCATTCACACTCAACTGCCAGTTTCTCTCTCTCTCTCTCTCCCTCCCTCCCTCTCTCTCTCTTTCTCTTATTGAGGTAACATTGGTTTACAACACTGTATAGATTTAGGGAAATAGGTTCACACCTCCTCAGATGTATGTTACCAGTCCATCCCCACCATCATAGCATCTATAGTCTTTTATTCTAGGACATGGGGATCCTTCTGCCTTTTCTCACATTTTCATCCTTTCTCCCTCTCCAGTCACTTCAACTCTATTTCCAGTGTTTCCAGTGTTTTTTCCAGTGTTTCCAGTCACATTTCCAGTGTTTATTTTGGTTCAGTTTTCTCAGTTCCCTTTTTTTCCCCGCTATAGTTCACATCTATGTGAAGTTATCTTGTATTTGTCTTTCTCCATCTAACTTACCTCACTCATCATAGGCCTCTTGGGTTCCATCCATGCTATTACAAATGACAAAAGCTGAGTTTTTTTTTTTTACAGCTGACAAGTATTTCATAGGTTATATATGCAACACCTTCTCAATCTACTGTTCTATAGATGATCATATAAGTTGTTTCCATAGCTTGGCATTGTAAACAGTACTGCAATTACAAGAGTATGTCCCTTCAGATAAGTAATTTTGTATTTATTGGGTAGATACCTAAGATTTCTGTGTCATATGGTTGATCTCTTTTTGACAGATCACTACACTAGGTTTTGAGCACTCTACATTCCCACCCACAGTGTGAAAGGTCTCCTTTTCTTTTAAACCCTCACCAAGACTTGTTTCTGGTTTCTGGATATGGATCATTTTTACAGGTGTGAGGTGGTATCTCATTGTCATTTTGAGTTGCCTGTCTCTGATAAGTGATGCTCAACATCTTTTCATGTGTTTGTTGGTTAGCTGTATGCCTTCTGTGAAAAAAAAAATCTGTTTAGCTCTTCTGCCCATTTTTTGTTTGTGTTCCCACTGTGGGAATGAGGGTACAACATACATTCAAGAACAGGGAAAGGTATGAGGACCCTCACATTGCTTAGGTCCAGTTCACAGTTCATCTGGCAATCATATTCTTCTCCAACAGTAGAAGACTACAAGATGAAGGAAGAAAGGATGCAAGGTTATCTTCAGGTCTTTGTACATTGAGCAGTCTTTTCAGTAAAACATATAGAACTTGAATGTTATATAAAGAACCAAGAAGTGTAATAGAGATTTGGAGTTCCTAAGGGAAATGAAATCCATCAAAATTATAAATATATAGATTAGGGTTTGTTTATGGAGAGTTAGATGTTCAAACAAAAACTGTTTTCCCTTTATTTATTAATTTATTTCCTTATTTATTTATATTTTGGAAGTTCTTCCTCCTCCCCTTCCACTGTCCCCTGCCTCCCTCTGGATAGTCCATCTCTTCTTTCACTGCCAGTTATTATTGAATTTTTAGTCCATTGGTTTCTTCCTTTTCTTTTTTGGGGTAATGTTCTTTTGCCAGGCATAGACATGTTTTCTTGGAACACATCAGCCTTCATTTAGTTTTCCAGATTTTTTTTTTGTGGGTAGCCACTTCATGCATGTTTGCGTCATTTCAGTGCTCTCTTCTTATTATTGGTCATGTGCTCTGACCCAGTTTGTGTCACAATATGCTCCTTCTTTGCTTTGTAGTTCTGGTCGATGGTGTTGCGAGCATTTCTCCCAGTCAATGTTCTTGTAAAAAGTATCTTGATCAGGATAGGCACTGGTGCATGGTTCGTCTGGTCATCTTGGGTCCACTGCCCATCTCTGTGGCTTTCCCCTCTGCATAAAATAGCGCACACTGAAGGCATCGCTGAACCGGAAATTCCATTCCCATTTGTGGACACCTTGGTGGTTATATTTCTGAGACACTTTGTCCCTAGTTAGTCTCACAGCTCTTTGTCCCATGGATCTGAAATGTTTTGTTTGTTCTAGACTTTACTTTGTTATCCTCATCTCTTATCTTCCTGTGTTTCTGACACTGAATTAGTGATTTAGTTGCTTCTGGTGAGGATTTGATGACTGACTGATTTGGAGAAGACCAGAAGGGGTGACCCCTACTGACTCACCCACTGCCCTTCAATCTTGTCCACCACCACCACCACCCCACCAATTCCCTGCATGTCTGATAGTCCCCCCCCATTCTATGGATGCTGTGTGGGAGGGTTGGGCCTCCAGCAACATAGGTGGCCCAGTCCTTGAGGGGATTGAGTAGATGTGGGCTGAAACCCTTTATTTCCAAGCCACTGTTTAAAGTAGCCTGGACCCCAGAGTCCACCTGCAGGATAGAAGCATCATGGGGGGCCCACCCACACACAAAAAGGTTTTGTTGAAAAAGTTGACTAGGCAATATATCTGAGAGGTATTTTCAAGGAAGAAAAGACAACCCGTACAGACAGTTGATACAAAGTCTGGTAATTTCTGAAAGAGTCAGAAGAAAAAAGATCATAAAGGAAATAGTACCAGATCATTCAGAACCTTACAAACTAGGATGGTAAGATTACACGTTTAGAATATGTCAAGAAGTGATATTTTTGAAGAGAGTATCATTGAAATAACCTCAAAATAGAATGGACACTGAGTAAGAGAGGTATGAATAATGACTTCATATTTTGACATGAATAATCAGAAAAATGTATTTAACATTAGTGAGATTGGGCAAACTGGTATTGGAGCAAGGTTATTTATAGTAAGATGTCAGGAAGGAAAAATTATGTGTGCTAAGTTTGAAGTGTGTATGAGAAGTAGTGGAATCTATATACATATATGTGTGGGTATATATATATATCCACACACATATATATATATATATATATATGCACACATATAATTACTTATGCAGGTATATGTGTATTAGGAGACAGAGGGAGGGAGGTAGAAATGGATGTGGATAGGGAGAAGAGCAGGAAGAAGGGGGAAATAGAGAAGAGGCTCATTGACTGAGAACACTTGAGTGTTCTAACATTAAGTGGCTGAAAGAAAGAACACAGCAAGATATAGCTACAAAGAATGAAGAAGGAATTACTCAAAGATTGTGGCATTCTAGAAACCATAAGAACATCTAGAGCAGAGTGGAAGATCTACACACATAGTATAATTATTTTAAAAATAAAGCATTCTGCATTCTAAATTCCTCACCTGTAAGACATAATTCATTCTAGCTACCTCAGAATTAAATTGGTCTAGGAGTGATGATCCTTGAAGAAAAATGGTCCCTAAGGAGGCATGCCTTAATCCTTAAAATCTCAAAATATTTCCTTATTTGGGAAAAGAGTTTTGCAAGTGTGATTAAATTAAGAAGTGGGGGATGAGGAGTTTATCCTGGATTATCCAGATAGGTCCTAATTGCAATCACAACTGTATAGAGAGAAATTTAAAACAATCAAACAGAGAACATAGCAAAGACAGAGCAAGGAGGGCCATTTGAAGGTAGTAGATTTGAAGATTGGGATGATGCAGGAAGGCTGCAAACAAAATGTAAACAGAGTTCTGCTAGAAGATCTTGAAGGAACATGACCCAGCAAAGCTTTTCCTGAGTAATACTGAAGAATTTTTGACATTGAGAACATAAGAGAATAAATTTTTGTTGCTTTAAGCTACCAAGTTTGCAGTAACTTGTTGCAACTGCCTTATGACATTAATACAAGTAAGCAGACTAGAAGCACAGAGAACCCTCAATGAATGTCAGTTATGTCTGGGGTGTTGGACAGTCCAGAGGAGACTAAGGAACCTGAAATCACCTGCCTAACTTACCACTTCAGGCTTCTTTCTGCCGGAGTTGTGCATATTTTATGTTCAGAATGCTCACTTCATGAACACACGGAATTTTTGCACCAATGAACTTGCCCGTTTCTCTACAGAGACCTTTTTCTGATGGAAAGAGACGTGTATGAAGGTATCACTGATACTGCACTGAAAGGCAGCAACATAATTTTTTTTAAGAAGTCTGGAAATAATGGCTCTCCAACTAATGGATGACTTTGCATGGGGATCTCTAGAAAGTCTTTATCTCTGCCAACATTCCCCAGTATAAAGTCACCCACAGATGAGGTTTTTTATGCAAAGGGAAAGTGGATGAATTTTGCTAAGTTGTCTCATGCACATTGGTTGCTTATGATTCAGTACATTGTTTATAGTTCAGTACTTCACTCCCTAGACCAAGATAATGCTAACATTTTACTCACAGGTAATCATTCACCTTAATTTATGTTCCTTCCAATAGCACACTAATAAATTTCCTTTTACTTCCTATACTGTCCTTACTTTGCTGTCCTTACTTTGTTGTTAGCATTGGTAAGAGTGGGAGAAGAGTTGGCAACTGAAAGCGATTTATATATGTTCTTAATAAATAAGATAAATACTATCTATGTATTACCTATTGATTAGTTCACATGTGATTTGAAAATGAGAATGGGAGAATATAAAGAAATATAAAAATATTTTAATATTTGCTTTTATTATTTATTACATTATTAGCTTTTTATTTTTATAAAGACAAGAAACTTTATATAAAAATGGTAAAAGTGACTATTTTTATTCTGACTTACGTGTTCATATGTGTTTGTTTATTTGGTCCTATTAATTTCCATTGTTAGAGTCTGAAGTGTTAAAAATTATTGCTCAAAGCTTAAAAGCCAAGTAGAAAAAAAAAATAACATTATGAAACCACAAAAGAAAACTAGCAGACTCAAAAAGATAAGGCTAAAACCATGTAACTGCCCCCAGACCAGGTGGTTGGTAATCTAGTCTCTGTCACAGGCTTTAACTGTGTCAAAGCATCTGTGTGAACAATTCCTCTAGGCTGCCTGAGATAAAATAAAACCCCCACTTCCCAGTGGGTTGAGGTCCTTCCCTCTAAGGTACTGCCGCTGCATTGGTGAGTGCCGGATTGGACCCCAGGTCGATCTGGAAATAAAAAGGCTTTTTGCTCTTGCATCTCCCATGGTCTTGTGATCTGTGTGAAGCTGGTAGGATTCTGAATCATAATACCGTATCTATTAAAAGTAGCTATACTGAAGTTTATAAGCATGGAAAACTATATTTTCAGTAAATAAGAGATTTAATTTTATTCTTCAGTGATTGAAGGATGCAGATGTGATAAATCCAGTGTATTTCATTCTATCATATATTAGCTAAAAATGAACAAGAATTCAATTTTAAAAGAATAAAAAACATTTTGTGACAATTTTCAAAATGAGAATTTTTTCTTAATTCAATGTAACTTCAAAAAGTCACGATCTAGTACTTCAAAGTGCATAGTAAAATTTATTGTAGCTAAAATGATATAAGACAAGAACTACTAAGAGAGAAAAAGAGGGGGTTTTAAAAAGGCTAAAACTGCTGATACAGTTCTTGTATCAAATATTTTACTGCCTCAATAGCTGTGAGTCCATGAGATTTATTTATTTATTCAAATTGAATATATGATTGACTAGGTTCCACATGCAAGACAATATAATTGAGGACATTTGCTGTGTACAGCAAGATGCTTTTTTGGTGAAACACTTGTTTCCAATTCCTTCAATATTTATCTCTCTAATCTCTTGATATATCTAACTTTAATATTTATCTCTTTAATGTCTCAATATTTATCTCAAAGCTTTGTTTTCCTACCTTGCTTCATAAGATTCACAAGAACACCTCTGGAAGTGTTCTAGTAGAAGGGAAGTTACACACCTAGTGTTAGTGTGTTCCTAAATGAAATAATTTCTTAATAAACTTCCAACAAGTCTCAGAAAGTCTCATGGCTAATGTTTTGGTACAGCTGACCTTCTTCTAGTAGTTATTCACTATCTTCCACTATTTGCTAAGTATTTTATTCTTTATATAGAGAGATTATCTCCCTTTTGTTTTAATCCTTGGAAGTCATGGGGATAAGAGCATATTTGCAAATATTAGATTGGGGAGAAAAGAAGTTAAAAATTGCAAGATGAACTGAAGACTCCATGATCTGCTTGTGCTCGATAGATATGAGGAAATTTACTTATACCTTATACATATCTACTTCATATGAACACGTTAGTTTACTTAAGAAATACTTCAGTGCATATACTAGGTATGAAATACTGTTCTAAATGCTTTACAAATGGTAACCTATCTAATGCCTATAGCATAGCAACTTGACTATTTAGGTGCTTTCATTAAACATGTTTTACAGATGAAAAATGAAAATCAGAGAGACTGTGGAGCATACATGAGATCAAATAACTACTAAGTACTGAAGCTAGATTCATTTGAAAACAAGAAGTTCTGCATCAGGGTTTTTTTTTTTTTTTTTTTTTGTATTAACAAAACTTGATCGCTCTCTTTTGTATCTTTATATTCAATTCATCCTGGTCTGATTTCAGTAGATAACCACCCATTAATCATGTTTATGGTTATACACCCCCAAAAGAACTTGAAAGTGAATAAATGTCAGGCACTCAATCATTAAACTCAGTCATTAAATTCTCCATTTAACTTTCCTTTAATATATACTGGCATCACAAACATGAATGTATGTTTCAGAAAGAGTGCTGTTTGTCCCCACTGAAGCATAAATATAAGCAAACCTCACCAATGGTCACAAGCACATAGAGCAGAATAACTTGAAATCTTGATGGAGACTTGATAGTGAGTTAGATTGCCATTTCTCCCTCTCCTGTCTCAACATACATCCACAAAAATAAAATTTGTAAAAGTATTAGTTAAAAAGTAGATATTATGGAGAAACTTTTATGGTCTCCCCTTCCTCTTTCAGATCTTGGACAGACAGAAAAATATACTCCATCAAGCAACTCACTATTTAATTAATTTAACTTGATTATGAAATTTTTAGAAAAGTTTTAAATTCCTAAAATCCAGAAATAGATTTTTTCTTAGATTCTTCCTCTACAAAGTCTTGACTTTGAATTACAAAAAGAGTGTAGTGTAAAAGCTCAAAATTTCTACAGAGAACACTAGCATAAGAAAACCTGGCATCAGGAATATCTTTTTCTGGTACATCCTGGGAACAATCACAGATGAGGTCTCCTTCCAGCAAACAGGTTGGTGGACTGTTCAGATAAAACATGGCTTTGCACTTCCCAGCAGAAACCAAATGCCAAATTCCCATGGCCTTGAGCATGCTAGGAAGAAATAAAGATTTTCTGGGAATAGTTATGAATGGTGCAGGGGTGAAGGCGGTAAGAGGCAGGCAGAAAAATATGTGAACCTGGACAACCTCAGTCACACCTCTAATTTCTCCAATATGAATATTGTAATAATTCTTTCACTTTAGACTTTAAGACATCAACATATATATATATATATATATATATATATATATACACACACACACACCATGCATATGCACATATATACCATTATATATGGTATGATGGTATATATACAGGTATATATATGGTATAAGGTATATATACCATCATGCCATATATATATATATATATATATATACATCATTTGTAGCATTTCTTTATAGACATATATATAATTTTATGCAGCATTCTAGCAGTGTAGTGTTTGTGTCAGCATTTCAAGACTATGTATCCATTCTTTTACTGGTATATACTTGCTATATTTTGCTGATTTTAAGATGTATAATTTGTCATTTTTAAAGTCTCTTAAATATCAAAAGTGGTGTTCACCATGTAGGACAAGTGTCATTAAACTTGTGCAAAACTTCATTCAGATTTTAAATAATTTGTATTCTATAAATCACACTACCTTTTCATAATTAGTCAATTCTAATTCCATAGTTTGAAAGAGAACAAAAGAGAGCATGTAAATGAATGTTCATATCTGTATTCTAGGAACCATTAATTATGGACATTGAAATTTGAGTGTGGCATCATTTTTATGTGTCACAAAATGTTACTATTCTTTTGCTGTTTTTCCTAACCAAATGTAAAAGATTACTCTTAGCTCAGGGGCAATGTAAAAGTAAGGAATATATCAAATTAGGATAAGTGACTTTGGTTTGCTGGTCTGATACATAGAAATAAAATCTTTAAATCCAACTGCAGTAGAAAGACTTTGCATGCAAAAATATGATCAATCTCTAAAAAGTATGTTCACATATAAAAGCATAACTACAGCTAAAACTACACTGAGTTATAGAGGGAATCTCTACTTATAGTATCAATATAGTACTTATAGTATCAATATACTATAAGTCCACAATCTCTACAACAAATGCATTGAACTTTTGAACTTTTTAAAAATTATATGGTATTATGGTATCTTTATATTATATGACACTCCCAGGAAGGACCAGGATAATACTTCTTTATGAATTCTACAGCACATTCGTATTCTGCAGCAATATATTTGAAAAATCACATTGTAGTACATGAAGACTGTAATTAGCTAAGTGTCCTCACTTCAAGTCAGATCAGATCAGGTCAGATAGGATGAGATTACATCACTTGCTTAAGTAGAATAATTGTCCCTGCAAGATATTCATGCCATAACCTTGGAATCTATTTGTCTTACAACTACATGATATCACATTAAGCTATATGTGTTATATTTATTAATATGACATTGCGACATTAGATTATAAGATAAAAAGAACGTTAAGTGTGTATTGAGCATCAAGAACATAGAGATGAAGATATTATATATTTCCCTGACTCCAGTATAATTACATGAACTATTAAAAAATGATAACTGTCCCTGACTGGAAGAGAAAGAAGAGAAGAGTAAGAGAGATATGGCAGAAGAGTAAGACTCACAGAAGGGCTTTGTGCTCAAACCCTAGTTTAGAAGTGGCAGAGGCAAAAAGGAATGAGGTGTCCCTACAGGCTGGGGAAAGTAACAGCCAATAAGTCCTACATATTTGTGGAACTGAGTTCTGGTAACAAATAGAATGAATTCGGAAGCAGATTCTCCTCTCCTCCTTTTTAGAAAGAGAGACATTTTGATTTTTGGACTAATGAGACCTCAAACAGAGTCGATTATCCACTATTCCTGGACTTTTCACCCACAGAACTATGAGGTCATATTTGTCCTGAGTTAAGAGTCTAAGTTTTTCGTAATTTGCTAAAGAAGCAAGGAAAAGCAAATATAGCTACCAGATAAGTATTAAGAATACTTTGCCTAATGCTTCCCCCTATTTTATCTTATAATATGTACATAGAAAAGTCTATAAATGGTAAATGACAGTTTAATGATTTTTCAATAGCTAAATTATTGCCAGTGCATCGAGAGCCCAAATCAGGCAATAATATATAGTTTGAAATCTAGATGATCCCCTTATGCTTTCTTGCATGGAGCCCTATCACTAAGTATCTAAAAATATTTGACATGGCCTTCATTATAGTGAAAACACACAAGTAAAGCAAAGCACTTCTTTAAAACTACAACTGCATTTAATAACAAAATATCTTTATTTTGTTTAAGGCCTGAAAGGGAAAATCCCATTTCCAATTTTCTGTGCTCTAAAACTTTGACACATATTCCCAAGGTAAAATTTCATAATAGAGAAGTTAGCAAGCTGTACTTGCATCCTACATGGGGTATGTTGTACTAATAGAATATGATATAAATAAGAGAAAACAAGATGTGCCATAAAAGACCAAAACAATGAATTTATTTGTTTCCTCCTCCATAAAATACATCCATGGCAGCCTGGCCTTGTGATGGATACAGTCTCATAGTCAGGATAAACCTGCTGGGCTTCACAACCTTTCTATCTCCTCCCATCCTGACCTTCTCTGATTTTGTCCAGTAGAAAAATACAAAAATGCACAGGACCACTTGTTCTGCCCAAACATAAAGTCAAGAAACAGAAATGTCAATGTGACTCTACAGTTTTTGGTCTCAAGTTCACTCTCAATGAAGACTGGCATAGTTCTTCTAATCATGGTCATAAATTTGGCTTCTTCTGCATAACAGGCCACCACAATTCAACACTGCTTTATTAAAGACAAACTAGTCAATATACTTGCTAAATTTCTCCATCCATTTCTTCTAAGACACACAAAAAAATTGTAACCTTTCGATCCGATCATCCAGGAATGCTTTGATTTTTTAAACTATGTAGTTGACAACTGTGATTATTGGTTCCAAATGGAAGAAATAATTAAATAGCAAAAATATTTTTCCCCTTATATTTTTAATTGATCATCAGTACCTATCATTTCCTGCAAGTGTTTAACTCTAAGAGAATTAGTTTTTGTATTGAAGAAACAAAAAGTTTTTCTTTAGTACAGCAACTCTTCAACTTTGTGTTTGGTTAAATTTTAAGTATAACTCCCTAAGTTTTCTGCCCCAGTAATTCAATAAAATCCAGATCTAGTTATTGTGGTGAAGGAAATTTGCAGATGTAATTAAAACCATAAAATAAGGAAGTAGTCTTTATGATTATCTGGATGGGTGCAATGTAATTACAGGCAGCCGTAAGACCAACAGGAGGTAGAAAAGTCAATCAGAGATGTGGCAGAAGATAAGAGAGTAAATGCAGAAGGAAAACAGAAGTCTTAAATTTGAGGATCTGGCAGATCATTGTTGACTTTGAAAATGTAAGAATGGGGCCAAGAGCTATGGAAAACTATTACTCTCTAAAAACGTTGAACAATACACAGCAGACTTTTTAATAATTTATTTATATATAAATTTCACATCATTGCAATCCCAGGGATTTAACCATAAGTGACAGAGAAGCCATTGTGCCCTGGTAGGCAGAAACTTGGAGAAGGGAAGCCAAGCCTTCTTGAGAGAGGAGCAGAGGGAGAGAATTTAAGGAGAGAGAGAGAGCGTGTGGAGGAAGAGAGAGAGCAGAGAAGTAGCAAAAAGACTGGAGACCTCACAGCTGCTGCTGTTATGTGCAGGAGCAGAGCAGGGAAGGAAAGCGTGGTGTGGGCTACCATCCCCAAGCCAGGCAGGTGAGGAACCTGGGGAAGCATATAAGAGAAACTTGTGATTTGAAAATTTGAAACTTGAAAACTTGCTTTTACCCTGAAACTGTGAAAGCTTGGGAATTTTCTGGAGACCTGAGGAGAACTTGGAGTGTTGCTGTTTTCATTGTGAGATGTCAGAAGTGGTGGCTGCTGTTGTATTTCATGAGTCTCGCTGGTTTCGGGCCATTTTAGAGCAAGCATTATAAGAATGTTGGAGCTGTGTCTTTTGGAGGAGGGTTGATGAAACCATCTTGGTTTCTTCATTGGATTTGAATCTCCTGTTTTTGAAGGAGAAACGACAATGCCATCTTAGTTTCCTCATTTGACTTGAAGTGAATAGCTGTGCCTTTGGAGGAGGATCAGCGATCCCATCTTGGTTTCTTCATCTGGCTTGCAGGTGGGAGAGCAGGCTTAGGACCCATGTGCATTTTTTTGGACTAGAGACTGGACCAGTGGTAAGATTACCAGAGGGGTCCCTTGTACCCCTCAGTGACTCTTGCCTATTTTGTCTTTTAATGAGTAAATCTGTTTTTGCCTCCTCTTTAGGTTAGTGTGGTCTTGCTACTGCTTGTGCAGGCTGGGACAAACCTGATGAGTGGCTGAATTTAAAAGTGCCAGGTGCTCCCATTTCTAAGTTTCCTTTAGTACCCTGCTTTGTCTTCTTACCCAATTTCATAAGGAATGGAAGGCCAAAGAACTTGAATGGACTGGGGAGCACGTTCAACCTCAGAATCTCTAGAAAGGAATTCAGTCTTATTGCTACATTGGTTTCAATCTTATGAAATCTGGAACAGTGAAACAGTTGAATCATGCTATACTTGCAGATCTCACTTACAGGAAGACAAGATAGAAAAAGTGAATTACTTTTAGAGACTAAATTTATAGTTAGTTGCTGTGAAAACTACAGAAAATGAATACAAACATTTATCCATTTTCACATAAGTTTCTGATAACCATGACATGATATAGGCCTAACAGAAACCTTGATGTCCACCCTGCCAACATGGTCATCAACATCTGTATTTCATCTGCCTCATATTACTACCAATCTTTGTTTATAATCAATGATTGTGATACTGTCATTCATGAATAAATGAACATAGGTAAAAAAAGTATTTTTAAAATATTGACAGCACCCAGTGCAGAGCCTGGCACATTGAAAGTCTTTAATACTACTCTGAGTTGTTCTGAATTGAATTTTCCCATGAATACCACCTAGTAGCTTATTTTCTGACATGTTCTCTCCCACATTTATGCTAACTTATTATTGGGAGAGGGGGCAAGTCTTCACTTAAATCTGTTTACCTGCTTTTTAAACCAGAGAAAAACTTTTACCTTCTAATCTGATGCAAAAAGGGCAAAAAACCTTTATTAGCCCTTAAGCATCTACACACAAATTACATTTGTTATTTAAATGTCTGCCACTTGTTTGTCTCAGGACCCCTCCATCCCAAACTAGAGAAAGAAAAAAAACTTTATTTTTTAGACCTGTCCCCATTATCACCCCCTCCAAGGTTCTTTTCTCCCTGGCTAAACCTTTTTATGCAATCCTAAAGTCAGACCACACTCTTAAAGTGATCAAACTATTTAATACTAAGTAAGCAAGTAAGGAAGTGAGTACCTAATTAAGTATTACAAAATAAGCTTGAAAAACCCATTACCCCATTACATGTACTATAAAATAAATATGAAAAACCCAGTTACCCCACTACATATCCAAAACTGCCCTATAGTCCCTGATCACCTCACCACTTGTCTAATTAGAGTTCAAAAATTGTGTTCCAAAAGTAGGTCATTCTTTTTTTTTTTTCCCTTTGACCTCTGTTCCAGCTTCCTCCAAACACATGGTTCAAGACATGGGTGTTCCTCTTCTCTTTTGGCATCTATCTCAACTTTAGGCAGTGGAAAAACTTAGAGTAAAACAGGAACGACACCAGGTCCACCTTCTCAAGTCTTGTTATGGCCTCTTCAAAGATCTGAATCAAACTAGATAAAACAAGTCCAAGGCAAAGTTCAAATCTGCAACTCTTTAAACTCTTTCAGGATACACAACCAGTTTATGCAAGCTCAGGCTCAAGAATTCACTAGCCTAGTCTGAAGCCACAGGTACCAGGCCCACTCAGCCATCATAGGCCAGGCTCCCATACTCCTCTTTCAAAAATGCCCAATCCATTGTTTCTCCTTAAATCCCTTTTTAATCTCTCTCTCCTTGTTTTCCCTCCCTTTTGGGATTACAGCCTTGTCAATTATTTTGCAGCACAAAAGTTTTGTTTTCCTTTTATTCTCTTCTTTTGTCCTTGTGAAGGAAAATGGTGAGCTCTAATGAAGACTAACAGTCACACCTTGGCATAGATGACCTAAGCTTTGCTCCCTTGGGCTCTGAAATAATCAAGTCAGAAAGTCAAATCTCCATAATATTGCCAAGTCCTTATTGAAATTAACAATTTGAAAGTAAAAGGGAAGTATTTCATATTTTTTAACTGCACAATGTTACTATCCTTGCATCAACCATCAACTATGTTAGTGGCAAATGCCACTCCAACAAGGGCACAAAGGAAATTAGGATGGCTAAATCATGTTGTTTAGTGAATCAATTCAAAGCATAAGATGAAAATGAAAGGAGAAGCTAAAAGGGAAATAAACAGGGATAAGGGTATTAAGGAGGGTGAAAACCCAACACTTCTTATTTTGGGGAAATGTAATTATAGAAATTATTTATTATCTACTGTGCAAATAATTGACCTCCAACATAAGAGTTTAAGATACATACTTAGTAGATCACAAATATACCACAGTGTGTGAGTCAGAAATACCAGAAATACTATACGCAAAATGTCAAATAGAAGAAATCAGAAAAACCATCCCATTTACTATTGCACCAAAAAAATTAAGTACCTGGTAATTAGCCTAATAAAACATGTGAAAGAATTATACAAAGAAAACTTCAAAACCCTGGTAAAAGAGATACAAGAAAACATAGGAAATGAAAAGACATTCCCTGCTCATGAACTGGGAGAATTAATATCTTCAAAATAGTCATCCTACCAAAAGCAATCTACAGATTCAATGCAATACTGATAAAAATACATTCTTTAAAGAGATAGAAAAAATTATTGACATACATATGGAATAACAAAAGGCTGGAATATAAAAATGCCTCCTGACCAGAAAAAAAAGACAACAGAGGTATTACAATTCCAAACTTCAAACTATACTACAAAGCCATAATAATTAAAACAGCTTGGTACTGGTACAAGAAAAGACAATCAGACCAATGGAACAGAACTGGATGCCTGGAAATGAAGTGACAAATATATAGTTAACTAATCTTTTACAAAGGAGTGAAAAACACACATTGGAACAAAGACAGCCTCTTCAATAAATGGTGCTGGGAAAATTGGACTAAGACATGCAAAAAATGAACCAAGACAACACCCTCACACCATGTGCAAAAATCAACTTAAATGTCAGACCTGAAACCATAACATACATAGAGGAAAACTTGGGGAACTCCTCCATGAATTACAGTTCAGAAATCCCTTTCTGGACACATTTACAGATGGCAAAAAAATGAAAGAAAACATAAACAGATGGGACTGCAGCAAACTAAAAAACTTCTGCATAGCAAAAGAGACAACAGAAAAAACTAAAAGAAGCCCAACCAAATGGGAAAAAAACTTTGCCCTCCACAAGAGTGATAAGGCCTTAATAACAAAGATCCACAAGGAACTCACACAACTAAACAAAAGCAAAACAAGAGGTACAATCAAAAAATGGAGAGAACTAAAAAGATATTTCTCCAAAGAGAAAATACAAATGACCAACAGGCACATGAAAAATTGCTCAATGTCACTAGAAATCAGGGAAATGCAAATTAAAACCACAATGAGATACCACTTTACACCAATAAGAATGGCCCACATCCAAAGAACTGGCAATAACAAGTGCTGGCAAGGATGTGGAGAGAAAGGAACACTCTTACATTGCTGGTGGGAATGTAAACTGGTCCAACCACTATGGAAAGCTGCATGAAGGACCCTCAAATTAATGAAAATGGAACTACCATTTGATCCAGCAATTGCTCTCTTGGGAATCTACCAAAAGGAGACCTCAGTGTGGGTACAAAGGGACACCTGTCCTTGGATGCTTACTACGGTACTATTTATAATTGCAAGGACTTGGATGCCTAAATGCCCCAAAATGCCCCAAAACAGATGACTGGATGAAAAAGATGTGGTATATATACACAATGGAATATTACTCATCATTTAAAAATGACAAATTTGATGATTTTATGATAACATGGATAGACAGAAGAAATCATATTAGCAGAAACAAGTCAAAAAGAAAAAGACAGAAACCAAATGGTTTCACTTATATATGGAATATAGGAAAAAAATAAACAAAAGCCATGAGGAAAAGTCAAAACAAGCTAACCACCAAACTGAAGCACACAACTTGGGGCAGGGGAGGAAAGGGAGGGAACATTTGGGGGCGGGGTGGTGAATCCCTGGGAATATGAAATTTATATATAAATAAACTAAAAAAATAAATAACATCTTTTTGAGGGAGGTATGTGCACCCTTGTTGTATGAAGTTGTATGAAGTTAGTTCAGAGTCCATCCTTCTCATTGCTTTCAGGAGAGCAAGTTACATTTTAGGAAACTAGTTTCTGTGAAATCCACTCTGTTCCCAAACTTTCAGTTCCATGGTTATTAACTCATTTCAACTGACTTTCATCTGAAACTGCAAACCCAAGTCTTCCTTTTGTTACCCAAAATTCTCTGTCCTGATTCATCTTGTATCATTTAGGACTATTGTAAACAATGAAACTCAATTACTTTAGCAATAGGGCTTTGTATAAGTGAAAACATAGATGCTAGGATAAATTTATGTAGGGATTGATTGACCTTAAAAATCTAGCATATTTACAATCCTCCTTCACCTGTTTCATTCATACTTGAATGCTGGCAAAACTGCAACATATATGGCTTATTATACTTTTTTTTTTGCTTTTATATGTAAAAGGTTAAATAGAACTAGTCAAATGGGAAATTCTCTATAGATCTTTCCTGATACTCAAAATTTCAATAAAAGATTGCTTTAGGATCCTGTCTTGCTCTCACCTTATGTTCAGATCTCTGTTTTGTGCTCAACAGAAATAAGTGTTTTCTGTATCTCTCTTTAATTTAACCCAAATTTCATTTATTTGATAAGTTTGTCATATGGATTTGTGACAGATTGATTAAAGATGGATTTTACAATTTTGAACATTTGTTCATTTAGATGGATTGCTTTTAGAAAAGGAAGTTAAATAAACAAGAACTATTTCTTGCCAAGAGAGTCTGTTAAAAAGGACATTTATTGATTTGTGTGACAGAGGTATCAATACAGATCTAAAAAACACACAAAGTACAAAACACAGCAGTCTCTGTATAATTAGTTCCCCAAATATCACCATCAAATATATTTTTCCAGGAAAGAGAGCTCAAGGAAATCTTCATAAGTTTTTCAAGTTTGCTCTTTCTCTGTTGAAGTTATAATTCTTTTTATGAAGCTCCACACCTAAATCTGGAAACAATGCTATCTCTGTCCAAATAATTACCTGAGTCTTTTTAAGACTTGTAAATGGAATTTTTAAGTTATTATTCCTTCACTTTCATAGTGTGATCATTATAAAAAAGCAACCAAATCATTGAATTAACAATGATACATAAAGAGGTACATACTGATTGGAAGATTCATTCCAATTTCAAAAAAACTGAGAGCATGACAAAAATACATCTGTAGAAATCTTTAAGTCTTCTGTTTTCTGAGACCCAAGCAACCTGAAGCTTCTTAGAAATGATACAGGGTAGTGACACAGATGAAAATTGTCTGGGCGTCAAAATACCCTGTTGGGCGGGATCTGAGAGAAAAACCTGCGAGAGAAGCGAGAAATGCCAGAGGGTACATTAAATGAGGGTCCAGAGATAGGAAAGGAGGAAAAACAAGAATGGCAGACTTATAGAACAGACCCATGTGGCCTGACCAGGGTAGTCCCCCGGAAGAGTGAGCTGGTGGTGGCAAGGAGCAATGGTGGGGATGTGGTTGGCCAGTGTGGGTCAGATGCCAGAATGGCAGGCTGGGGGTGATCAGGGGCTGCTGAGAGCAGGCCTGTTGAATTTTTGTTACCTAAGGCAGGCCTGGTAAAGGAAGTACGTGGAGCCACAGCAAAGTGGCATATTTGGAAAGCTGAGTCGGCATCAGCATCTGTTGGAAAAGTTTGAAGAGCCTTGGAGAAGCCACAGATCAGAATGCTGGAGAGAGAGAATCAAAGAGAAGATGCTGGAGAAGGATTAGACTTTGCAGGGTGCCTGCAAGTTTGGAGGGCATCATCTTGGACATCTGTTTGGGACATTCAGATTAAACGGTACTTAGTGTAAAATAACTGGCCATTTGTGGCATGGAGGACTTTTCATTTTCCTGGTTAAATTTCCTTGTAAATAAAACATTGTTGTTTAAATTGTTTTGAGACTTTGGCGACTACTAAGCATGGGTGAAATGGATCTGGTAAGAAGCTGGGCAATGGAAAATGCACTTTAAAAATGCCACTTCTATCCTGTGATTTGTTGGTTGGAGGCTCTTGCCCCTTTTGACCTGATTTCAGAAACACAGATATTGGCAGTCATAACACATTGCAGGTCATCATTTGGTGGGTAGCAAGATGTGTGAATATGGTCTTTATGGATGTGAGTCATTGATTTGCAGAGATATCTTCTGGCACCAAGAGCCAGGATACCAAGTTTTCTTCTGATACTTAGACCATCTCTTTTACCTCCTGCCAGTCAATTCTATTTTTCAGTAAGATTTCAAGTTTTGAATCTTCTTCACCTTATCTTGGTATGGGTTGATGAACTTCAATTCCGTTTTGCCAAATTTACATCATTTTCTCTTCTCTAAAATAAAAATGTCTAAATTTCTCTAAAATAAAAATGTCTAAGCAAGAAAATGAAATTTTCTTGCTTATATTTAGGGAAAGTCACCCCTCAAGACTGAAAGAAAACATTTAGGACTGTCTTACGCTGTCTGTTATACACTTGAGAGCTGATCCACAAGTAAATGGTCTATAGTACATATATAAGATCCTTTCCTTCCACATCTTTGCCTTTGCTCAGTGTGATGTGTTACCATTTATCAACTGCAGGGAGTCTGTGATGATAGTAGTATTGAAACCAAGAACTGTCAGCCAAAATGCAGTGGTTCTCTGAACAGCATTTAATTCTGTGACTATGTAACCTTGTTTTCAAAGAAAAAGAGGGAGACAGATGTAAATAAAACTTGTGGTAGAGTTCTCAGGGAACATAATAATTGATTTAGTCATGGATGTGTGAAGCATCCTCCCATAGTGAACACACACAGTCTATACAGTCCAGTGCCACATCTTCATATGGACGGTTGTTTTAGGGTAAAAGAAATTCAACCTAATAGCTCATGTAACATCTTCTAATGTAATCCTCCTCTTATGATGAAGAAAACCACAATGCCAAGTGAATAAATGTCCACTGATATTCAGATTTAAATCAATGAAAATTTTCTTTCCAAATCTTGAAAATTAAATAACAATCTTTGTAAGGGCTTTCTCTGCAACTATTGATGTAATTGCTGCATCTTGAAGGCAACAAAATAGATCAGTACATTGATTAGGAAGAAAGACAGTCATGGAGACAGATTGCCAGTGGCCCATTTTCTTGCCATTTGTGAGATCTAAGCTTTGTTTTATTATGGAATTATCATATGTGGCATCAATCATAAAGGGGTAGGAGGACTGGATAAAGTAAAGATTGCACATAGTAATTATCATAAAGGGTAAGAGGGTTCAGGGTAAATATATCACAGAATTTTTTAGCTTAGGGGGAAGTGAGTATGGTGCTCAGTTGTTGTCCTATAACCATATTTTTCACTTCTGTTCATGGTCTCAATCTTATCAGCAAAGTATTTCACTGTACCTGGAGATCAATGTTGGCAGGTATGCATTCCTCATCAGTTGCCTGGGGACTGGCTGGTCATGTCTCTTGATGCATGCTCATTGACTGTGTAATCAAGTGTCCTGCAAGGCATTTCACTGATCACAATATAATTACAGTTTCTATCTTCCCTTAACTTGATGAGGTCACTTAAATTGATTACTTTTCAAACAATGACCAATATTGAGCTTTTTGCTGATGACAATATAATTACAGTTTCTATCTTTCCTTTAGATGGTGAGGCCAGTTACATTAATTACTTTTCAAACATTGACAGTCCCTGTGTCCCTGGATATCCCACGTATAGTGACAGTATTGTTGAATTTTACTTACTAATAATTTGTTGAGAAATTTTTCACCTATGTTCACCAGGAACTTTGGTCTAAATTTCTTTTTTCTCAGGTTTTGGTATCAGAGTGATGTTGGTCTCTGTGTTTGGAAGCTTTCTCTCTTTGCTTCTTTTTCTTTTGGAAGAGTTTGAGAAGGATAAGTATTACTTGTCTCTGAAGATTTGGTAGAATTCACTGGTGAAATTATCCTCAACTGGTGCTTTTATTTTGGAGAAAACTTTTGATTGCTTTTTCAACTTCCTTGTTTATAATTGCTCTGCTTCAGGTTCTGTATTCCTGTTCAATCTTGGGAGGATTGTTTTTTAAGATTT
The DNA here is from genome assembly GCA_004024945.1 of Uropsilus gracilis. NCBI lineage: Eukaryota > Metazoa > Chordata > Mammalia > Eulipotyphla > Talpidae > Uropsilus > Uropsilus gracilis. The sequence continues at coordinate 36,010 of PVHY01008802.1, read as the reverse complement.
TCCTCTAGGTTATTCAATTTGTGAGAATCTAGATATTTGTCATAAACTTTTATGATCGTCTGCATTTCTGAAAAGTTTGTTGTAATTTTTTCTCCTTCATTTCTGACCATTATATTTACTTCCTTTTTTTGTGTAAGTCTAGCTACAGGCTGGTCTATTGTATTTATTTCCTGAAAGAACCAGCACTTGGTTTTGTTGATATTGGGCTGTCTTTTCTAAATTTTTATTCCATTTATTTTTTTACAATTTTTATTATTCCTTCTGATGGATTTTAGCTGTATTTGTTCTTCCTATAATATCTTAAAGTGAGAAGTAACTTTGTTAAGTTGAGCTTTCTCTTATTTCTTAATATATATACTTTCCTCTGATTACTGTTCTGTTTTTCCAGCAGACCAAAAATTCTGATAAGTTGTGCCTTGATTTTGGTTCATCTCCAGGTATTTTTAAAAATTTCTTCTTTGATTTCTATATTTAATAATGGCCATTCACCTGTACTGTTCAAGCTCCACATATCACAGTTTTTTTTCCTACTTTTGTGGTTGATTTCTACTTTGGTATCATTGTGGTCAGAGAATAGTCTTATAACACTGTTTTAGCTGCAAACCACTAGTGATATTTAAACAATTCAGAATGAGTACCTAATCTAGAAAATAGTAAGCTCCTTAGTGTCACTCTTTTGATCTTTAATAATGACTGGTCTTCAATAATGCTTTTTTGTTACATATAAAAGAATACAGAATAAAATTTAAAGTGGTAAATATAAAATCTAAAAGAATACATAAAATATAAAAGAATACACATAAGAGCTAGGGTGGTTAATTATAATTATTGATCTAGAAACTGGAAAGTGGTTATAGTGCCATAGAGTCTCTCTCTTACTATTACCTTCCCACTCTTCCCTTAGTCATACATTTCTCCCTCTTTGCCAGTTCAGTCTTCTCACTCTCAGCTGACTTGCTTTTTCTGCTTTTTCATATTCAAGGCCAAACATATTAACACTCAAAGACTGACCAAGATGATGGCTTGGAAAATTCTGATCCAATTACAAAATTACAAACATGACTGCAAATATGCTGCAAATGCATATTGTGGTGAGTTGTGATGAGTCCATTGTTAGTCTCCCACTTCCCCTGGCCAGGATAACATCCCAATGATATCAACTAAATTCCATTTTGAACAAATAGTTTACATACCATGTGTTTCTATATGCCCAGTGTGATGGAGTGTGATCTGTTTTAATGACACTTCTATGGGTAATTAGAGTAAAACAGTTAATTGGACTGTCTTTGGATTATGTAAGGCTATGTTCTTCAGTTGCTGATTTCATTTTATACATATAGCCTAACTTAATTGGTAATTTTATATTATACATAACTAATCCAAATAAGAGTTTTGCCTCTACTTTGGTTGTACTCTAGCCCTATAACACTAACCACAACAGGTACCTTAAATCTGCCACAGACTAAATGAGGTGGAGATTCTCTGTACTGCACTCCATCCTCTGATGGATTAAACTCCACTGCAATGTTTAACAGAGTAGACCTGGATCATTACCTGCTCAACGCTGAATTTGCCCCACTGAAATTGATGAGCAAATGAATTACATCAGGTAATGAGTATATATGAATTCAATGGAAATTTTACCAAATTTTATATGTGTAGTTCAATATCTGAAGTACATAATCAAATCAAATTGCCTTTATGTCCAGTAAACATTGTTGTTAGTTTATGTTGAGTATTTTTGAAGTAGTAAGATGTCTAATTATAATATGTAACTAAAGAAGCTCATAAGCAAATATCTAGTAGGCCACATTTTTTTCTGCCTGGAAAAAAAGAAATTTTTAAATTAGCTGATGAATAATAAATGTCCTTTCCCTTTTTCTGTGAGGCTCAGTGCCTTCTCATCCTCATTGACCTTGAATAAAACAAGCTGATAGAAATACTAGTAGACTTGCTGTTAGTTTTTTACTATTTTTATGGTACTTTAGGAAATAATTTGTGTATGTAAAAACATAAAGGATGAGAATGTACATACTCTCTGCTTATCAAAGAAAAGGAATCGCAACAATGCAGTTAACTCCTGACTATTTCTATTTAACCACATTCATTCCCTTCTCCTTCAAGTAACTATATTCTTGAATTCAACATCTATTATGACATCTATTATCTCTTTGTACCTTTACTTCATGAATCCCTCAACACTAGTTTGTATTTTTTAATTTTATACTATAATTTGACATTATCATATACCCTGCAACATTTTTTTCTTTCAAATTAGTTTTTTTGATAATTTCTATGTATAAGATATTTCACTTCTTAGTTAAACTTTGATCTATTCATTATCCTTTGAGGGCAAATTTCAGTGTTGTTTCCAGGTTATAGTTAGATGCTGGTTTTTCTTTTTATTTTCTGCATGCAATCTCAGTCTTTTTTGTATAGTATAGTATATATTCTATTGTATAGTTATGACCCATCATTTCCCCCCTACTTCCTAACCCCCTTCAGTATCTCCCACCTTTCTTCCCTGCAAGTCAATGATTGGTGTTTGGCCCATTGTTCTTTCTTTTCTGGTGTAATGTCCCTTTTTTGCTGCTTGGATTTCCAGGTGTGGCTTTATAGCAAGTAACTAAACTGAGCATGTCTGAAGACCATTTGTCATTGGTTTGTGGAGCTTCTATCCTGCCTCCTTCTTTGTGGCACTTTGATGGAGATGATTATCTCCTTTTCTCCAGACCTGTGTGATTCACACTGGCTGTCTCCTCCAATCTGATGTTTGTTATTTGCTGCTTCCAAATCCTATGTTTTGGCATCTGGGGATGGGCTCACAACTTCTAGCCATTTATGGTAGAGAGGTCCCCTCGTAGGGACAAACTGATGGGTGGATAATCCAGCTCCTCTCATCTCTCCTGGTTTGCAGTTCTGAGTGAAGCTGTAGCCCCACTCTGAGGCCATTCTCCCCCTTTGTGATAGGGGATTGCTTCACTGGTGTTGACATACCACTGCATCAGGTGCTTGGTTCCCTGGCCCCCTGAAACATTGTGAGTGAAGCTCTGTAGTAGGTCATCATTTTAGTTGGATTTAGAGTTTTGTCTCTTATGGTCCCAGTCATGCTTTGTCTGGGTCTCATCCAGGTGACTAATGTTGTCCAGGGCTTTATTCTCCTCTCATATGTCTGAATAGCATTACTTTTCTTCTGTTAGAGGTGGGAGTGCACCACAGGGAACCCCCCCCACCTTCCTTCCCCGGACACCAGAGAGACTGGAATTGGCCCTCATAGCCCTCTTCCCCCCAAGTTCCTGGTTCCCAGAATTGTGGTGGAGCAAGGCTCTCCCTGCCTACCAGTATCAGGGGCCACAGCTAAAGCCACAGCACCTGGGATGCTTCAAGGTTCTCTAGATACTGTTTTTTCACAGTGACACTTTGCCTTTCTTTTCTGGACCCCACTATGACTTGTTTTTCTCAAACTAGGGCATCTCTAATAGCTTTTGGAAAGTATCCAGTCAAATGTTACCTCAGGAAGCAAAGCAAAGTTTAGGGATCTTCTATTCATCAATTAAAAGGCATTTCACGAACTGACAGAATTCTACACCTGTTTTCTCATTGGCCCAAATGGATAATAATGGTACTGACTTTGCAAGGTAGTTGTGAACATAAGTGAATTAATAATACTGAGAAATGTATAGAACCACGATAATACATAGTGCCCATTTTCTAAGTGTTCACAATGTTTATTGTTATGACAATTCTATGGGGAATATTTTATTATTTTCATATGCATTACAGTGACTTTATAGAAGCTCATTGTCTTATAGCAGATGTACTGATCTTCATCCTGGACTTGGATTTTATATATTCAGAGAAATAGAAAATGCTAATAAAAATTCCCATCCTTTACAAGCTTAACTTCAAAGAACAGCTTGACATCTTTGGTGTCAGCTCATGTGGCATTACTAAATACTGATGAAAGACTGAAGATAGCTTTGAAGAAAACTGTTATTGGTGGAGAGAAAACTGGGTGGGCAAGTGAGCTGGAAGATGAGCATTCACTGTATAAATGTGCCAGTAGGTCAGTTCTCTTCATCTTGTAAGGAAGTTTGTGATTTGAAAAGTCAAAAACTCAGCTAATTGAAATAATAAACCAGTTCAGTAAAGCAGCTGGATACAAAATCAACACACAAAAATCAGTGGCCATCTTACATGCAAAAAAATCAAACTAAAGAAGAAGAAATTTAAAAAACCTGCATTTACAATCAAATCAAAGAAAATTAAATACCCAGGAATAAAACTAACAAAAAAGTAAAATAGCTATACAAAGAAAACTGTAAAATGTTTATAAAAGAAACAGAAGACATTAAAAAATGGAAAGCTATCCCTTGCTCATGGATTGGAAAAATTAACATTATTAAAATAGCCATCCACCAAAAGCAAACTATAGTTTCAATGCAATTCCAATAAAAATTCCAACGACATTCTTTGAATAGTTAGAACAAAAATTACTGAAATTCATATGGAACAACACAAGACTATGAATATCCAAAACCACCTGACCAAAAGAAGAGAAAATGGAGGTATAACAATCCCAGACTTCAAATTATGCTACAAAGCCATAATAATAAAACAGCATGATACTGGAACAAAAACAGACGATCAGACCAATGGGACAGAATTGAGTACCCAGAAATAAAGCCACACATGTATGGTCTACTAATTTTTGACAAAGGGGCAAAAAAAACATACATTGGAACAAGGATAGCCTCTTCAATAAATGGTGCGGGGAAAAACTGGACCACTACATGCAAAATAAAAAAACAAAAAAACAGAAAAATTCCCTCACACCTTGTACAAAAAACAATTCAAAATGGATAAAAGACTTGGATATAAGACATAAAGCTATAAAAAATGTAGAGGAAAAGTTGGGTAAAATATTCTAGGACTTACACTCCAGAAACCCTTTTCTGGACATGTCTACAGATGCTTAAAAAAACTGAATTAAAGCATAAACACCTTAGACTACAAGAAATTAAAAAAGGTTCAGTAGAAAGAGACAACAAAAAAACAGCAAAAGACACAACAACCAAAGCAAAAGGAAATCCAAATGAATGAGAAAATGTTTGCCCCCATACAAGTGACAAGGGTCTGATAAGAAATATTAACAAAGAACTCACAAAACTTTTAAAAAAAGACAAAACCCACTCAAGAAATGGGGAGAACTAAAAAGAAAGACACTTCTCTAAAGAGGAAATACAAATAATTAGTAGGCATATAAAAATGCTCAATATGACTAATAATCAGGGAAATGTAAATCAAAACAACACTGAGATACCATCTTACACCAGTGAGAATGACCCATTTAAAAAAAACCCATATTAAAAAAATGGTCATATTAATGACCCAGCATTAAAAATGCTGACTTGGATGTGGGGAAAACAGGAATACTCTTACACTGCTGTGGGAGTGCAAACTGGTCCAACTACCATGGAAGACTGTGGAGGACCCTCAAACTATTGAAAATGAAGCTACCATTTAGCCCAGCAATCCCACTACTGGGAATCTGCCCAAAGGATAAAAAACACTAATTTGAAAGAATTCTTGTACACATATGTTTATTGCAGCACTATTTCTAATTGCCAGGACATGGAAAAAGCCCAAATGCACCAACATTGATGAATGGTTGAAAAAGATGTAATATATTTACACAATAGAATATTATTCATCAATCAAAAAAAAAACTTATGTCATTAGCAGCAAATGGATGGAGGTAAAAGGAACCATGTTATCGTAAATAAACTAGAAAGAAAAAGAGAAATACAAGTTGGTATCACTTACATGAGGGATATAGGGAAAACAAACAAGCAAATGAACAAGAAAAATTTTAAACTGCCAACAGAACTAAAGTATAGATCAAGGAAAGGAAGGAGAGGAAATGGGACAGGAGCCTGCGGTTCCACGGGCAAAAATAGCGAGACCTAGTCTCAAAAATAAAAAAATAAAAATAAAATAAAATAATTTTTAAAAGTAAAAAATCAAAAAGTCTTGAGAATGTCATATCATCTTATTTTAGATCACCTTGAGCAAATATGACATTTACTTGTCTTTGAGGACCCAGACTTAGTAAGTTTCCCAAGCTGTTAGTCTTCTCTCTGGCTGACATACCCAATCTTCTAAATTGATTGAGGTTTAGTGGGCACTTTTTCATAAATCCCTAGTTCCTGGAGCAAACTTGATGTCACAGTCACCTGTCATCTCCAAGACAGGTACCCAAAATTTCAGGTCATTAAGTTCCAAGACTCAGTCCAGACTGGGTTGCTTGCCCTGTGTACTGAAGCATCTCTTATATTAAGCTAGCCTCTAGGCTGCCTTCTGGAAATCACCTTCAAAGAAATTTAAAGTGTCTGAACAAAAATGCACAATTTACTTATAAAATCATAACATTTTAGAGATACGTAAGGACCATGTTTCTCAATGGAATCTGAAATCTGACTTTATTTCATGATTTCTCAGAGTATATGGTTGCCCTTTGGCAATTCATTAACCTCCAACATTTAGTGAACTCTTTTTGTTCTTTGATATTTTCACAGTCCTGCTGAGGGAATAAGACCAGCAGTCATTTGGAATTGTCACTATGGGGAATATAAGCTGGCATGTAGTAGGTGTCACATTGCTCTCTTTAAAACTCTCTGATCACATGACTGAGTGAATTCCAGATTAATCCCTACATGTATGATTACTGCTTTCTTAGGTATTAGAGCCCTAGATCCACTTGCCATTCCTATCATTTGTGAAATCTCCTGTATATCATGAGAGTACTGGATGCCCACCTAATTGCTACTTGTACCCACCCTGAAGCCATGACCCAACATGGGCAGTGTTGTTTGTTCATAAAATTTAGGCATTGCTGACATTAGCTGTGTTTGAAAAACACAGAGGTTGAGAATGGCCTAGGTCAGATGGTGGTTCTTCCTTCTTTTACTTTGTTGCAAATCTTGAGTAGCACTGGTAAATGTGTCAAATTAGCAAAACTAGTACCCCAGGCCCTGCTGAGAAAAAAAATGAATGACCAAGAAGATGTGTGAAGGGGAACTGGAGCCTCTGGTTTTCAGAAGGGGAGAAGAAAGCTAAAAAGAAAGGGGCAGAGACTGGGGAGACACAGACTTTGGGGAAGTAGAGCAGAGGCAAGTTCAGGTTTTGGCATCTGGAGGAAAAGGATTCAGAAGATGAGTCTTCTGAGGCTCTCCCAGCATTTGGCGCCCAAAGGGTCGGGAGCTGTGTGAAGGTGGAAGAGAGGTGTCTCTGACAAAGGGCTGAGCCACCATGCAACCCAGATAGACCCGAGTTGAATCTCGTGTTGGGTGAATTCACACCTGATTAGAGTGATGTGACAAGGATATGACTTGACAATTTCGAACTGAGGTACACTAGGACTGAGGTAAACCCCTTGCAGTTCACCGAGGAACAGAAGTTGGGTTCTTTTCTGTTTGGGATACTTGCGAGGGTGTGGACTATTGTTTTTCCCTTGTTTGTAATTAAACTTCTATGTTTTCCTTTATTACTAAGATTTGATCTCTGGGCAGTTGCTTGTGTAGAGGCGGGAGAACCCTCAGTGATAAAAAGTGACACCAGAAAGGATCCTGTAGAAGTGTACCTCATTGGTCCTACAAGTTCCTGATGTGCTTGACCTGACTATCTGCCTCAGCTACTCCTGGAGAACCAAGCAACCTCCTCTGCTGCTGTCTAGGAGTACAAGTCTATACCCAGGAAAATAGACATAGTTCCAGAAAAAGGAAAGACCAGTGGGCCAAACATGGACCAAGAGCTTACAGTGAGAGGAGTTGGAGTGACCAGAGGAGGAAGGGGGGGGAAGGTGGGGTGGGGAAATAAGGGGTACAATACAACCATACAAACGTTACCAATATTGAATGATAATTACAAGATATAAAATAGAAAATTAAAGTCAAATTGTAAAGAAAAAAAAAAAGAACCTACACAGATTGGTGAGCCTGATACTTACAATTTGCAACAAGGATTGGTTACAGTACAATTGGGGATGAGGATAATGCTCATATTCCTGCTACAGGTTAGCCTGATTGTCCTCAATTTTGTACTGCCATCCAAAAAGCTTCTCTTTTTATCATTCTTGTTTGTTTTGATTCCTTCGGAACCAGGGAGCAGACATTGTTACACTGTAGTGGAATCTAGAAAAGAATAACATTTGAATATTGGAATTTTTATCAGCTGATCTCTGTACACTACTAGCCCAGGGATCTCAGTGTGTTTTTACCTGACAATTTCTCACTCACTTTCACTCACTCATAAAGGGGTTAATAGTACCCTCTGAGGAAAAAGTAAGTTTTAACATTTCTGAATCCTCAGCAGAGACCAGTTTCCAGCATATGGACACAACTCAGTAGAATCACAAGGAAAGCTTTGTGGCCTAACATACAAAAAAGTAAGCTGTTAGCTTAGGATGGAGGTGAAGGGGTGGAGCAAAAGTGGAGAGTGGGTCCAATTTTATGTATATAGAGTTTGAAATGTGACTCTCTTAGGGTTTTTAAATGACATTAGAATTTATAGTATTTATAGTACTTAGATATTACCAACTATTTTCACAATATTTCCAAATTGAGTCCCTCTGAACTAAACTATAGCTAACCTCTTCTTAATTTAGTGTATTATCAGGAGTTCATGAATTTTGTTTCTATTAGGTTTGATAACTACACCCTCTCAAAATCATATATTGTACTTTTTTGTTTCAGTGGAAAATGATGAATCATTTATAGCATATATTCTGGATTATCAGATTCTAGCCAAGTTATTATCCTTGAATTTAATTATAAATCATAGGTGATGTGTATATTCCCATCTAAGAGTCATTTGATTTCCTCCCCTTCCCTCTCCCACAATGCCATTTGAATAAACAATTCCCACTACAAATCATTTTGTCACATATGTGATTTTTTCCAACTTATTTTTACATATAAGAACAAGTTTGTGTTGTTTTGATTTTTCCTTTGAACCAGCTGTAACTTCTGTCTGGTATCAAGTGAGGGAAATAAAAATGTAAACATGAGTTCAAGCCGTATGTGAGTCCCAGTTGATCTTTTTCTGAAAATTACCTCTGAACAGTATCTATTTCTTAGGTTTGTCTGTGGGTGTCTCATACTTAATAATCATTTTGCTTTGCTCCATAAATAAAGAAATGCATACAGTTTTAGGAACATTCCTGAGATTTCTCTTGAGAGAAAATTCAAAATGTTTACGTGCCAACTTATTTTACTTCTCTGCAAAGCAAATTCATTTACAAAAGCTGCCGTGCAATTTACTTCTAGAAATCACTCAGGGTCAAAGACTTGTGGGATCAACTGTTTTTGTTGATGTGCTGCTGTTGGTACAGATTTCTTGTTTGTGTATTCCTCATATGGATTGAACAATTATATGTTACAGATATGGTGTTGTACCTGAGAGCTGTAACAAAATATAGTATTAAGTTTTTTTTTTACTTTTAAAATATAATTTTCAAGAGAGTTACATTCAAGAATTATAGATATGAAAATATTATTTTAAAGATTTTATGTAAATCATTCATGAGGATGCCATAACCCATTCAAAGATGAATTTAAAGAACAAATTTGTTTCAGGGATATTGGAAAGAGAATGCAAATATGAGAGAAAATTCACTGAGGTACAGAGATTTCTTGTATGTTTATAGACAAGACTTATTTTACATTGTTATCAGTTATCTAAAGTTTAAAGCTGTAAAATAGCTCCCATGAAATTGGAATCAGATAACCAAGAAGAGAATACTCTAGATCATGCATAGTTTTCCGTGTATGGTGTCATTACTAATGGGGTCTTTGTGTTTCTTCTATTTCCCCTCCATGTTAGCAAGCCTCAAACTGTTCAGTTAAATGCAGAGTTCCTTGTCCTTGCCTCTAGCAGTAAACTACTGAGACCTCTTCATTCATTTTCACCAATGACTATTTCAGGACTTGCCCAGTTTTCCCAACAAGATATAAAGGCCAATTATTTCTAAGAGAAATTATTTCTAGCAAAACTTTATTTTCCTGATAAAAAAATCCAGTGACAACTGGCAGAGTCTTTTTCCTCTCTCCTTTTTATGCTTGTATGTAAATGTTGTTACCGGTTTTCATCAGCTATCTTATAGAGTAATCAACATAAAACACACACACACAAATGGACACTGAAGAATGTAGATAAAAATAAGGAACACATTTCAACATAATAAACATATATGCCAAAACCACAGCAAACGTCACCCAACAGTGAAAAGTGAAAGGTTTTTCCTTTTCAGAAAAGATTGCCCACTCGTCCTTTTTATTTAACATAGTGTGGAAGTCCTAGTCAAAGCATCCAGGCAAAAAAGAAATAAAAGATACCGACATCAAAAAAGAAGAAAAGCTGTCAAAATTTTGCAGATGGCATATTATATAGACAAAAAGCTGGACTCCACCGACAGCTAGTGTTGATGTGGCAGGGATTATGTGCCAGATATTGCTGGGAGTGCTTTTCAAATACTGACACTTTTAATCATTGCAATGAATCTGAGAATGGGTATTGCTTTCATTATTTGAAAAATGAAAAGACTGCTCTCACAGTGTGCTTGGCGTACCCGTGGATCTATCTCTTGTTTCAACAGTGTTTGGACAGAACAGACCCCGGGACGCTCCTTCTATCATCTTCCAACCACCCTTCAACCTTTTTTCCAGTCACAACCTGCAGAACCATCCTCTGCGCATTCCTACTCCTCTGGGACCAACCCAAACCGTTGGGGCTTGGCTCCTTACTGTCCAATAACCATGAAGGAGCTCCCAGATTGGTCAGAATTACTCCATCGCGGTTGAGGACGCCCAAATTGCCTGGTCACCCTACACCTGCTGACTTCGTACACCTGCTGGCTTCGTACATCTACCTCTCTCTGGGCTTCTATTTTGACTGCGACGAAGTGGCTCTGGCTAGTGCGGGCCACTTCTGCGAGTTGACGGAGCAGGAGCAGGAGGGCACCGAGCGTCTCTTGAAGATGCAAAACCAGCGTGGTGGCCACGCTTTCTTCCAGGACGTTCAGAAGTCTTCCCAAAATAAGGGGTAAAACTCTGGAGGCCATGGAAGCTGCCGTGGTCCCGGAAAAGAACCTGAACCAGGCCCTTCTGGATTTGCACACCCTTGGTTCTTCTTGCGCGGACCCTTATCACAGTGACTTCCTGGAGAGCCATTTCCTCAAAGAGGTGAAACTGCTCAAGATGGGCAACCACTTTACTAACCTCAGAAGGCTGGCCGGCCTCCACCTGGGCTGGGCAAGTATATCTCTTCAAAAGCTCACACTCAAACACAGTTAGAATTCTCCAAAGCCTAGTGGCCTTTGAGGGACTCAAATGGCTCCCCACACACACCTCCCACCCCGTCCCCCCACAACTGGTGTCAAGGCTTTCTCCCTGGAGCTCTCCCAAGACGTGGACCAAATGAAAACAATAAAGCTTTTCACAGGAAAAAAAAATACAGACTTCAGGGCTGTCTGATGGTAGAAGCTGTGTTCCCAACCTTCATGTGCATATCCTTTCTTACAGTCAAAGAAGCACAGGTCCTGATTTCTCTGGGCTCCTGAACTAATGCTTCCTACTCAAGTTGCAAACAATTTATTCATCATGATATCACCTTTCACCATTTAGTTAATTTTGCTGTATGCTGGGGAGGTTGTTTAGGTTTTTATAAAAGCCATATTTAATATGAAGGCAGTCTCCTTTGGCTAGCTTGAAAAAAAATTCTATATCATAAAATAACTAATAGATGTTAGTTATAGAAAAAAATATGTGAAATTTAAGATGATTATCTTCCCCTAAATAGGATTTCATTCTGCCAGATACCTTGGATAATCACAGCATGATCGCTGCAATCCAAATTCAAAGACTGAATTTTTCTAGGCCTCCTGCTAACTGGAAGTAAAGCTGCAAGTTAAAGGCTAGTTGACTTCAGGTTACTCTAGGTCCTAGAGTATGACTCTTTGGGGGTTTCCCCCAGTTTTTTTGCACTGCAGTTTTGAAAGGCTGTCACCCTTGCTACTCTCTTTCCTTATGTATCCTCAGCATGGAAAGGTTCTCAACTGCACCCTTACCATTCTGCCTCTTGACATCTTCTGGATATTTGCTCAGTTATTCTTTACAACTTCTACCTCTCCACCACACTCAACAATTATTTGCCTTCCCATATTTTCTAATATTTTCTTTAGCGTATAGGATGTCTGCTACCATAGTTAAAAATATAATACCTTCTCTCCCCTTTTCCTACAACCTTAGTTTCATTTGTCTTCATTTGCCACATGCCATAGGCCATCATTTTCTCTAACATTACAGCACATAGCTCAAATTCACATTCCCTGCATTGCAAAAAGCCCTAGCTAATATTTCTCTGTTTCAGAGATGGAAATCTTTCTGGAGGCTGAGGGGGCCTGAGGAGAATGGGACATGGGAGACTGGGGGCTATGCTTTGTTTTCTTCTTTTGCTGCAACTTGCATTTCTGTTGTGGCTTACCAACTGTTTTCACTCACTTTTGATATTATATCTCTGTTCTTTAGCTCCCAATGTACCTCAGATCAACTCTGGGTACAGTAATTTATTACTAAATCTTTGAAGTATCACAAACACAGATCAGCATAGATTCATAATAGATCAGGGTGTCCTTAAAGTTTTTAATTTCTCTTTCTTGTTGAATTTTTCACTTTTCTTTCTCCTCAGCCACCTCCTTGCTCCTCATTCTCCCACCTCCTGTCCCATCTAGTAGGTTGCCCTGTGGCTGGAACTTTTCTGCTCCTCACAGCTCTCTGATTGATGAACTGACTGATTCCTCCTCTTTTAAAGCTGTCAATCCTCAAATCTTAAAATTGTATTTATTTCTAATGGAGGATAGTATATCTCTAATCACTATTTTTAAAAAGAGTCCAGATCTAAGTTTATATAAAAAGGTATTTTTAGAAAATGGCAAAATTGTAACCCATACAGATATAAGAATGAGTCTTCCTAAAGATTCTAGTTAATGTATATACTATAAAGGAAAAGAATTCAAAGAAAACATCAAACATATAGAGTATAGGAAATGAATAGCAAATAGAGAGGTGAGATGACTTATCCACAGTAGGTACAGAATTTAAAGCAAACTCTACCAGTCAAGACAGATTGTTTCCTTTAAGTTAGAGTAGATGCAAAGCAGCTCAAAAACAATGAACAAACCTGGAACTAGATTTGCTAGAAGGGTGTGCTACAGAGAGTGCATTTTTTCAGTGAAGTGCAAAACTATTTTCTATACTAAGCATATTCAAATACTCATTACGAGCCTGAACTGTTGAACCAAAGGTCATTAAGGATTGGGGTCCTCCCTTTCAGAGGAAAAGCACTTACCTGTGCTCTTAAATTGCACCAAAATGTACATTTTGTTTATATTTTCTCCTTTACTGTGATCAAATTGAGAAGCAGTATTTGAATACCAAAGAAAGCAATATGATGCTTAAACTACTTTTTTCCCCACAGGGGCCATTTCTGTTCTTCTGACTCATCTGAAGTGTATAAAATATGCCAAGAGCCCTTTCCTATTATCACTTGAGTAAAGTGTCTACTGACATATCTCTGTATGGTGTCTTTTCCTATCATTATTCATCTCAGCCTATTAAATGTTGAACAGATAATATTAATAACCAAGGGTCAAGGCATTTCGTTTTTTATTATGGAAATGGCTGCATTTAAAACAATAATAAAGGACTGTAGAATGTCAGAGACAGAAAGGACCCTAGAGATTATCTAACTCAAAATTACATTTTATAAATGGAAGATGCAGGGATTCTAGAAGGACTGTGGTCTCAAGCGATGCCACAAGGAGGCCTAGGAGCTGGAACCCAGGAATGCCAGCTGACTCATATTATTTAACCTTTCGGTAAGTTTTATCTGAACGAGTTGCCTTATTCCTTTGGTTTCCTACTTCAGTCCTTCACCACAAGGAAGATGAGGCCAACACACAGAAAAGAGCATAGTCAAGAAAATTAGAAAAATGAAATTAGAGTCCTGATCGAATTACTCCTGAAGGTCACCCTCAATCACTTGTTTTTAAGTAATGTGACCAGTTATTGTGATGTGAGATGGCCAATCAGGAGCTGCCTCCCCTCTGTCCTGGGAAATTTCTTTTTTGTTGGCTGTGCTGGCCTTGCCACATTTGACTTATTGAGGATGAATGAGACCTTCAAAAAGAGTTGGGGAGGTGTGTTAGAACATCCAGGACTCATCGGGACATCAAAGATCTGCAATATGTATAGAATCATTTTGCTTTGTCTTGAAATTTGAGTTACAAATGCACTCAATGTATAAGAAGTATGTGAATTGTGTAGTGCATCCAGCATTTAGAAGAATTCCCAAAGGCAACTTTAGGAAATGTGAGGGAAAATAGCACCTTTTAAAAATTTTGAATGCTTTTAACTCCTTTGCTTTACCACATGTGTGAAATTGACTGATAATACCCTTCCCAGTGTGAGAGACTGATAAACCCCATTAGCCAGGAGTGTGAAAGTGTGATGAAGATGAAATGACACTTATGAGTTAGATAAAAATTAGTTCTGAATATATGGGTGACCTCAAAAGACTTTAGAGCACAAGTGGACCAAATGTCCTGGTACTCTCCAACCATCCAACAGCTATTGGGTGCCCTTCTGAAGTTGCTGTGGTAACATCCCTCTGAAGCCGGATGACTGTCACTGAGGACTGATGAAATGACTTTATTCCATCAGCTAAGATATATTGTGGTAAGAGGTCAACCATGGGGCCGTGGAAAGAGTAGACATGTAGGGCATGGATTTATTATTGCCTGTGAATGTACTGTGTTTGTAGCTAGAATATTACTTTTGATTGCAAGTGGGTGTTGACACTTCAATAAAACCTTGACAAATTCCAAATTTGAAGCTGTGCTCACTTGGCCAGAAGTCTACTCTTAAGAAACTGACCACAGAGATGTTTCCTTTACTTGCAACACACTATATTTAAATATGCAGAGGAAATAGTCTTATATTTCTTTCTCACTGAAATAATCAGTCTTTCTCAGGATGGCCCTTACCACTGGGTGTGTGGCAGATGTAAGGAGAAATATGTTACCCTATACCTGATTCTTAAACCTTATAACTTGATTATTGTCTTCAGGTTACTTCAGTCCATTTTGGATTAGTGTTATATGGGATGGAAGGAGAGGGTGGGAAGGGCCTTGATACCCGTCCTTGTCTTTTTTGTCCCATAGCTAGTCTGCCAAGTTCCCTGGAGTGCTGCCTAAGGTTTATGACTCCAACTTCCATCACCCACAAGGAGGAACGGGCATCTCCCTTAGAGGCTCTTAGCCTCTCCCAGCACCCCCTAACCCCACCACCCAGTATTCCCAAGGGAACAAACTTTAAAAAAACGTTCTCTTTCCCTAAAACTAACTCCAGTGTTTCTGCTATCTTATTGGGAGGGGGCAGTGGGGCAGGCTTTTACTAAAATCTTTTACCAGCTTTCCTAAATCAGAGAAAAACCTTTACCTTCTGATCTGATGCAAAGGGGCAAAAGCCTTTATTGAAACTTAAGCTTCCATATACAATTTACCTTTGTCATTCAGATACTTGCTGCTTGCCCCAGGGCTCTTTTTATCCTAAACTAAAAACAAAACAAAACTTTTATTTTTAGACTTGTGTCTTGGCTCCCCCCTTCAGTGTTCTCCCACTGCTATGTAATCCCAAAGTTACCCAAAACTCTTAAAGTGATCAAACTATTTATTACTAAGTAAGCAAGGAAGGAAGTGATTACCTAAATATATATTACAAGACAGCATGTAAAGTTCTGATTACCCCATAGCAAGTGTTACAAAATAAACATGAAAAACCCAGTTACCCCACTACATGTCCAAAACCGTTCTTTAGTCCATGGTTCAATCTGAGTTCAGTAGCACGTGTTCCCTTTGGGCATTTCTTTTTTTCTCTTTTTTAGCATCCATTTTGGCTTCTTCCAGATACATGGTCCAAGACATGGTGTTTTACTTTTCTTTTGGCATCCATCTCAACTTTAGGCATCCATCTCAACTTTCTTTTGGCATCCATCTCAACTTTCTTTTGGCATTCATCTCAACTTTAGGCAGTAGAAAAACTTCAACATACAGCAACCAATATCAGGTCCATTTACTTAAGCCACGCTGATGGCCTCTCTAAAGACATCTGAATCAAACTAGATGAAACAAGCTCCAGCACAAAGTTCAAATCTCTAAATTCTTTTAACTCATTTGGCATATACCACCAGCTTATGCATGCTAAGGCTCATGAATTCAATTCCAGACAATTACCTATTTATAGTAAAACCTCATGGCCTCCCTGCTTTTCTGTCCTGATTCAGCACAAAACTGCTTTCCTCAGGCCACCCCCATGGCGACCTCCAGAAATCACAAGTCTCTCACCAACCAGAGCTAAAGTCCATAGGCTTCATGCCACCTCAATTATCACAGCCAGGCCCTCATCCTCTTTCCAAAGTGGTCAATCCTTTGCTTCTCTCCCATGTTCCTTTTTATAGTTCTCTCCTTGTTTTCCCTCCCCTGACAAGGAGCAGAACCTTGTCAATCATCTCATATCACAAAAGTTTTGTTTTTTCTTTTCTTGTCCCCTCTTCTCCTTCTAAAAGAAAACTATGAGTTCCGATGAAGGGGCATCAACCGCATCCTGGCATAGTCAACCTAAACTTTGCTCACCTGGACCCTGAAACTGTTAGGAGGCTGTGGCCCTCCGCAAGGGTGTTGATGCATTAGAATAGCTATTGTTCTCAAGTGAAAAGAGGATTAAAGGATCAGGGAAGGAACAGAGATAGAGATGGAAAGAGACAGAACAGGACAGAACAGTAGAGAACAAGAACAGAAAAGAAGGGAACAGAGAGAAGGGAGAACAGAAGAGAACTGAGAACAGTAGAGAAGAGAATGGAAGAGGACAGAGAGGAGAATGGAGAAGTAAGGAGCAGAGAGGAGGAGCAGGGAGGCTGGAGGCATCATAGGTGCTGCTGCCATGTGGGGCAGCAGGGGAGGGAAGGAAGCTAAGCTGTGGGCTTCCATCCAGCCTGGGCCAGTGAGGAGCCCGGGAAAGTATGTTGAAGAAACTTGTGACCTGTGTGAGCTGTCCTGGAAACTTGAAAACTTGGTTTAATTTTGAAACTGTGAATCTTGGAAGTCTTCTTGAGAACTGAAGAAGTTTACTGTGCTGCCATTTTCAACGTGAGAGGTCTGATGTGCTTGCTGTGTTGCTATATTGAGTGAGTTTTGCTGATGCCAGGCCAGTTTGGAGTTGAAGCTGAAACAATTCTGGAGCAGTGTCTTCTGGAGAATTGACCACACCATCCTAGTCTTCCTCATTGAATTTGAATCTCCTGCTTTTGGAGAAGGATCTATGATGCCCTC
Source organism: Uropsilus gracilis (assembly GCA_004024945.1). Taxonomy (NCBI): domain Eukaryota; kingdom Metazoa; phylum Chordata; class Mammalia; order Eulipotyphla; family Talpidae; genus Uropsilus; species Uropsilus gracilis. The sequence continues at coordinate 18,567 of PVHY01008802.1, read as the reverse complement.
TTAGCTTCTTCTGGCTTGCAGTGAGTGGAGCTGTGTCTTCTGAAGAAGTGGTAATGCCATCTCAACTCCTTCATGTGGCTTAAGGTGGGGCAATCGCCATTTTGTGGACACACATGGCTGCTGAAGCCATGTGTGCTTTGGACTAGAGACTAGACTATGTGGTAAGATTACCAAAGGGGTTCTCTTGTACCCCTCGGTGACTCTTGTTTGATTTGTCTTTTATTAAGTGAATTTGTTTTTGCCTCCCTCTTAGCGTTTATGGTCTTGATACTGCATGCGCAGACTGGGAAGAACCTGGTGTGTGGCTGACTTTAAAGGGCCATTGTTACCCTTTGTAGGTTTGGGTAAGCACCTGTTTTATCTTAACAAAAGACAAAACATTGTTTAGGTAAGCACCCCAATTTCAAAACAATTAAATCAGATCTCTATACTATTGCCAGGTCCTTCTTGAAATTTATAATACTAAAGCAAAAGGCAAATATTTCCTACTTCCTAGCTACAGTCTTTCTTCCCAGTGTTACTATTGGTGCATAATACATCAGCTATGTTAACAGTGGGTGCCACTCCAACATTTTGTAGCCTCCCTCTCCTCTTTAAGGGTCCTGGCTACAGAAGAGAGGAAAATGAAGCATCTGCAGCTTTAACTCCTTAGTCTATTTTCTACCTATAGCTATCAGAATTCAAAATACTTCTGCTCTTTTTCTTTTTCTTTTTTGAAAAAATTGATTGTGTGTGTATATATATACTATATATAGCATCATTGTCTATCCCAAGGTTCTTCCACCACTTTATTAACCATGACCCATTTTAATCCCTTGTGCCCATCCCTTCCCTGATTTTACCCTCCTCCCCATCCCTTGCTCTATGCTTTAGTTCTGTTGAAAGTTTTAGATTTTTCTTGTCCATTTATTTGTTTGTTTTCCTTAGATCCTTCATATAAATGAGACCATCCTGTATTTCTCTTTTTCTTTCTGGCTTATATCTGCTAATATGGTTCCTTCTAGCTCCATCCATGTTGCTGCGAATGACATGTTTGTCTTCGTTGATTGATGAATAATATTCCATTGTGTACTTTTAAGGAAGAACTTTTCTTCCTTATTTTTTATTCTTAAAATTATACAATGAACATTTCCCTACTTTCTAAAATATATTGTCTTTAGTGGTTATTCCCCAATCCATTCCAGCATAGATCTATGTCACTATTCTGTAATCAACAGTCTGTTATCAACTGAGGGGAACACCTCTTTTAATTTTAATTATTGAGGGTTCTTCCACCTTTGCACAAGCAGCTGCCAAAGTCACAAAGCAATTTAAGCAACAGGATTTTGTTAACAAGGAAAATTAACCAGGAAAATGAAAAGTCCTTAATGCCACAAGTGGTCAGTTATCTTACCCCAATCACCATTTAGTCCAAAATTCTCAAACACATGTCCAGGATGGTGCCCCTTGTAAGCACAGCAAAGTCCAGTCTTTCTCCAGCGTCTCCTCTTTGCTTCTTCTCTCTCCATCATTTCAATCTGCTCTGCTTCTCCAGTGCTCTTCAAATTTTTTCCACAATTGATGATGCATAAATCAGCTTTCCAAATCCCTGGCCATCTCTAGGTACCAGCTCACTATACCACCTTGCTGTGATGCCACACTCTCCACATTGGCTACTCTTCTGCTGGCCACCATGGCTTCTTGCTAACACCTACTCTGTCTTCCAGGGGACTTCTCCTGGCCAGGCCTCATGGGCCTGTTCTCTCAGTCTGCCATTCTCATCTCTTTCTCTTTTATTTTCCCTTCTCCTCCCTTTTTATACATATTCTCTTCCCACTTCCCATTTTCTCTTGCGGATCTTTCAGACTCCGCCCACCAGGGCATTTTTGGACCGATACAATTTTTAACTGCGTCCCTACCCCGTATCAAGTCTGCTATCAAGCATTTAATTTTTTCTGCTTGTTTGGTGTTATAATTGAAATAACCAGCATACTTTAAAGACAGGTCCTTTTTTAATTGAAAATAAAACTGAACTTTGATAGAAATTTTTATAATAGTGGAAATGTTTTATTCAAAATTGTCTAGTAGATCAGTCACTAGTAACATGTAGCTATTGAGTTCTTGATGTATGGTTAGTTAAACTGAGAAACTTGGTGCTCTATTCAATTAGAATAGTAAATTTAAATTTACTTTTTTAATACATTTAAATTTATCTATTGCTCAAAATAAATTTAAGTGTATAATTAGATGACAATGATCTAATTGATGAATTCAAGTTCAGAGCTCTATGTTAAATATTTGCTTGTATGCAGGAATACTCCCATCTTGTGGCCTTTTAGAATACTGCTTCTAAAACTGAATCCCAGATGTAATTGCAACTCTAAACACAATCAGCAGTTGCAAATATATGATGTTCTGTGTATCATAGGAATATATACTATGGGTTATCAGTTTATATAAAGTAGCTGCAGGTTTAAATAAAGGTATTGCTAACACAGTGCATAGGGCAAATGAATCTACAGGGGAACACTGAGTCTCAGACAAACACAGAATAAGAATGTTTGCTTTGCCATTTGCAAATGTGTCCTGCCTTTCTGGTTGACTCTTTATTAAGCAACTAAAAGCTTTAGGAGTTATTTATACCTAAAATCAGGCTCTTCATTTATTCTGCTATTCAAAAGATTTTTTGTTTTAAAATGTTATTTGAAACTCTTGTCCTTTCTCAAACTTCTAGAAGCCTTTCCTAATTTTTCTTCTTATATGTGTTTATTGATATTGTCTGTTCTGTAGATCCCATCAGCATGTTTATACAGCCCATATTTTGTAAATTCTACCATATGTGCCCTATTTTCCCCACTAACTCAACTGTTCAATTCTTCCTGCAAAAATACTACAGAATTCATTTGTGCATGTCTATTTGATAAAATATAAATTATTAGTAATTGTCTATAGGGACAAAATTTATTTTCCACTCACGAAACTAATTTTGAAACTAAGCAATAAACAAAGGTGGAAGACAGATAAGGAAAAGTTATCAGTTTTATTACAGAAAGATCTGTTTTTAAATGTGGCTCTGTGGTAAGCAGTGATGAAAATATTAATATAAATCCTAGAATTAGACTTTTTATCAATTCAAAAGCAGCTCTGAAGTCACAAATCTCTCCCTACAAAAATTATAGGACCAAAAGCAGACTAACCATTGGTATATATTTATTTATATTATGGGCATTAAAATTAGTATGTATATAATTAATATACACACTCTAGCTGGTCTATTCCAGAAAGAAGGAATGAACAAATAGAGAAAGAAGCAGTATAATCACCCAATATTATTTTAGCTATAAGTTATTCTACTTAGGGAGAAATAATTCAAGCCTGGTCAACTTATTTAGTCAAATTCCCTCCACACAGAAAGTGGAAGAATGAGAAAAGCTAGTCAAACTAATGGGAATGAATAGAGGATATTTGAACATAATGTTAGTGAAAATTTCACCATTTGACAAAGTTTCTTTTAACATCACATGAGAGATGACAATAAATGACACAGAAGAAAACTATAAGTACTGATGTGAGACATATTCCTCTTAAAATACTCCTTCACTTTGTTGGAAAGACTGAAAACTCAGTGGTGATGTCAAGCTCAGAAAGAAAAGAATTATTTCAAAAACATTTGCATTATAGAACTGTTTCAAAAATCAATTACAGCAGAAAGGTAAAAAGTCAATAACTGCTTAACAGTGCAATGGCAATAGTAATAAACTATAGCACATAATAAAAAGTCTATTCACAACAGCAATAAAAAAATAAAATTCTAATTGTAGGAATTTACCCTAAAGTTATAGTTGCAGTTGTAGATTAGAGTTTATTATGGGGATATTCATTACAGGAATTTTCATAATCATACTAAAATTTTACACTACCTGACAACTCTATACTACCTCCTACACCCACTTACTCATCAAAGAAACAATAAATCTAAGAACAGTTTTATTAGATCCACTAATACACCCCACTAAGAACAGGTATTAAAAATAACTGTGTATGAACAGATTGTAGGCATCCTGGGCAGCGATAATCTTCTGTAGTGAAAAGAGATGTGAGGCAATACATTTTGATTTATGTTATTGAAAGTGAGCACCATTTGCTGTCACCAAATATCCCTGAGGCTAACTTCTTTTAAATAAATTATTGAAATATTACTGATATAAAATTTTCTTTTAGTTTCACATGTACCACATAATGATTTGACATTTATATGCACAGTGAAATGACTATAAAAATTATCTTTTATTAGCAGTTTTTGAATTGTCAATACCATTTATTGATTATTGATCCTGTGATTATATCTCCTTGGCTTATTTTGTAACTGGAAGTTAACTCTTGACTGACAGCACTCATATCACTTCTCCCATCATTTCTCTGCTCTGGCAACCAACCATCTTATTTCTGTCTCTATGATATTCATTTTGTTTTTGAGTTGCACATACCAGTGAATTCATATTGCATTTGTACCATCTGACATTTCACTTTATACCCTTAAGGTACATCCATGTGGTTGCAAATGAAAAGAGTTAATTCTTTTGAGTACTTGAGTGATATTTCAGTGTGTGTGTGGTGTGTTGTGTGTGTGTGTATGTGTGATGTCTTTAAACATTCTTTGATCAATGAGCAATTAGGTTATTTCCAAAACATGATACTGTAAATTTCATCGCAGTGATCATAGAGCACATATAACTTTTCAAATTAATATTTTCATTTCCTTTGGTTAAATACCAAGAAATGGAATTGGTAGGTATATTTAAAATTTATTTAGAAATACCATACTATTTTCCATAGTGGCTGCACCAACTTATATTCCCACTACCAGCAATCCATCAATTTTTTCTTATATCCTTTCTAAGAAATTTGCTGTTTATTGTCTGTTTTCAATGAGTCATTCTGACAGGAGTGTAGTAGTACCGAATGTTGATTTTGATTTGCATTTCTCTCATGGTTTATGTCGTTGATCATCTCTACATATGCCTACTAGCTATGTGTACATATTATGTGGAATATATACAGCTATATTAAAAATGTGTAGTTAGTTCCTTTGACTATTTTCAATACATTTTAATCATTTTAAAATTTACGTTGCATACATATTCTGTGTATTTTAAGTATTGATCCTTAAGATGTGTATGATTTACAAATATCTTCTTTCATTCAGAATATTTTCTTTTCTTTTTGTTGATGGTTTTCTTAGCTGCCCAGTTTTTCATACATTTCCTTCCATCTATTATTGCTTTTTTAAAACTTATCTCAGATCAAATTGAGCAAAATACTGCTAAGACCAGTATTAAAGGGTTTGCAAACTATGTTGCTACCTAGAAATTTTATTCTTTTAGGCCTGTTTAAAATCTTTAATCCATTTTGAATTATTTTTCCATTTTTGGTGTTTTCCATATATGGTTCAGTTTTTTTGAAGTCATTTATGAAGAAACTGCTTCTTCCTTATTGCATTTTCTCATGTCTTTTGTCTTAAGCTTATTAATTGTATATGCTTGGGTTAATCTCTGGACTCTTTTTTCTATTCAATTGTCTCTCTCTTTTTTTTTTTATAACAATACATACTGTTTGCTTAGATAGTTTTGTAATATTTAAAAACTGGGAATGTCTTTTACTTTGTTCTTCTTCAAGGTTGCTTCTGATATTTGGTATCTTTTGTGTTTCCATGTGAATTTTACTATTGTTTCTTCTTCTGTGAATATAGGATTGTTTCTTTTTCTTTTGTCACTGTAATTTTGATAAAGATAGCAGTGAATCAATATATCCCCTTAGGGAATGTGGGCATTTAAAAATGTTACTTTTTCTGTCCATGAGTCTAGACAAGAAATTTCCATTTCTTCTTATTTTCTTTGTTACATCAATGTCTTATAAATTTTATTGTTAAAGTTTTTTCAATCCGTCATTAAGGTTATTTGTAGGTATTTTATTCTTTGACATATTACAAGTGAGATTGTCTTCTTAATTTTTCTTTCTGATAGTTTATTGCTAATGCATAAAAATGATGTCCCATCCTGCAATTTTCCTGTATTTGTTTATTCTAATAATTTTAGAATGGAATCTTGAGGGATTTCTATGTACAATAATTATGTTCTCTAAAAATAGTGGCAAATTCTTTATATTGAAAGCGCAGATGGTGCAAGACAGGAAACATAAAAGTTTGTGTCAAAATGAGTATAAAACATATCATACATTCATGAAATGTATGTTGCCAAAAAAAATCATTTCTGTGTGTCAGATTAGACCGACAGTTTGTGACCCTTACTGAGGTAGTGTGTTAATCTTCTTTCAACGGTGTGCTATCTTTCCTTCAAAAAAGAATCATGACTTGTTACTCTGTAGAAATTTAGTCCAGACAATCAGAATCTATGCTGGACACTCATGTGAAACAGGAAACATCACTGACAGTAAGGTCTCATGACAGTTAAGAACAGTAGCATAGTCATCTCACCCAACTCTCAGTAGACACTGAATTTTCTATTAATATAATAGTGAGGGAAAAATAAACAGATAAAGACCACATAGAACAATATGTGTACAGTATAGATTTGAAGCATTCATAATAATTTCAGAGGTTCCTTTTAGCCTCCCTCCATCCTTTCCTCTTCCTTCTCTTTTATTCCTGCCAGATTACTCCTCTTCTCTCTCTTATACTCTATCTCCTTATCTGTTCTCTACCTTATCAGTCTGTGACCTCTTTAAGACACGTAATGAAATCTCCCTTCTCAGACTGAAGATAGAATGGAGACTATATCTTCCTAGTTATATGAGGTCAGTTCTGAGGGTGGGAATTTCATCTCTCTGATGTTTCCATTTCCCTGTAATGGAGCTATCAGTATATTGCTCAGAAAGTACTCTTAAGGCTAAAATTCTTAATGCTAAGCACTTCTGTATCCACCAATTGTTTCTCTCTTCTCTCTTGCCATATCCTATGTTTTGCAACCAGAAATATGAATGCAATATTGTCGACTAGTGATTCAAACTGACAGTTGGTGGCGCTGCTTCTCAACCAAAATTTCTAATGCCTAAGCAAGAACATTTTATTTCTTTATCTACCACAAGAGATAATCTAAGCTCTAAGAACAACAGAATTACTAGAGGAACAGATTTCTGCACCCAACAATTTCTTAGAAACAAATAGATCAGGTGATGGAACCTTATTTAGTTTTCCAAATGATTCCAATTCAGGTGGTGCCTACAATGAATACGTGAAATGATTGGATTTTGAACTTAAGAATATGATGACATAAAATTTCCTTCAAGCATATATTTTCCTTCAAGAAATTTTCAAGATGAAGCCCTCAAAGTCTTCAGTGGTATTATGGCTTCATCAATTTATGATACACACACACACACACACACACACACACACACACTCTGTGGAGGAGTAAAGAGCTATGTCTATTGATTGTCAGAATCTCTTAGTGGTTCCTTTTCTACTCTTGAGAAAAATTATAATGAATCTTTAATTCCACCAAACCATTGAGTGGTTGAAATATTTGTTTATATTTTGTACCATTAACCCAATTAATTACCACCTGATTATAAAATTTGTGTTTTACTGTCCTTATTTCATCAATTTTCTATGCTTTCTTAAATGGCAGTCCTTATATGTGATGCATCTTATGTCAAAGTAAGTTGGAAACATCTTTCAAAATACTTTACTATACATCTTATTAACTAGAGTATAATTTTAGTTTTGATTTTTAACGTGAAATACACATATAATGAAATGCATACATCTTTTAGTTATCATTCAATCAGTTCAGACACCCACAATCACCTGAACCACCCAGTTATTTGTCAAGATGCAGTACATTATCATCATTCCAGGAAATTCCCTCATGTCTTCCATGTAACCCCCACTACCACCCCACAGAGTTAACCATCATTCTAACTATTTTTCCACTGTAAATGTTCACTTTTTCTATATTAAAGAAACATTTTCTATCGAATTCTTTATTTCTAAGGAACCATATATTAAGGTTTTATTTGTGAAACTTCTTTCACTTAGCATGTTTTTGAGTTTTGTACAGGCTGTTGTATATCCTAACAGATTTTATTACCGATGGGTGACTAATATACTATAATCTGAACATCCACAGACAACTGGGTTGCTGGGGTATTGTAACTAAACCTGCTTTGAACATTTAGATATAGGATTTTTTGTGGGAAAAATATTTTTCCCCCCTCCTGGATAGATACCCAGTAGTGGAGCCACTAGGACACAGAGTATATTCATATTTAGTATTATAAAAGTCACCAAACTTTTTTATAAATCAGTGGTGCCATTTTAAGCATTTTTTTCACCCATCAATTATGTATATATAAAATACTTATAGAAATATTTATATAAAATAAATGTTTAATTTATAAATGTATGTAAATAAATATATAGAGAAAATAAATACTATAAGTATAAAATATAAATATATAAAATAAATAATAGATATTATTTAGATAAAATAAAAATACATATATGTAAAATATGGGATTTTTAAATATAATTTATTTATATATATATTTCACATCTTTGTTTTCCCTGGTGCTCACCCACCACCTCCCCTCCCTGACCACTCCCACTAACCCACCCCGCCATAGTTATATATTTTAGTTATGTTGTTAGTTTGTTTTGACTTTTCCTCCTGACCTTTTGTTTGTTTTTGCCATGTCCCATATACTAGTGAAACCAATTGGTTTCTGTCTTTTTCTTTCTAATTTGTTTCTGCTAATATTATTTCTTCTATTCCATCCATGTTATCTCAAATTCATCAATTTGTCATTTTTAATTGATGAGCAATATTCCATTGTGTATATAAACCACATCTTTTTCGTCCATTCATTGTTTTGGGACATTTGGGTTGTTTCCATGTGCTTGCAATTATAAATAGTGCTGCAATAAACATCCAAGTACAGGTGTCCCTTTGTATAAACATTGAGGTCTCCTTTGGGTAGATTCCCCGAAGAGCAATTGCTGGGTCAAATGGCAGTTCCATTTTCATTAGTTTGAGGGTCCTCCAGACTGCTTTCCATAGTTGTTAGACCACTTTGCATTCCCACCAGCAGTGTAAGAGTATTCCTTTCTCTCCATATCCATACCAGGAATTGTTGTTGCCTGTTTTGTTTTTTGTTTTGTTTTCTGATATGCCATTCTTACTGGTGTAAAGTGGTATCTTTGTGGTTTTGATTTGCATTTCCCTGATTGCTAGTTGAGCAGTTTTCATGCACCTGTTGGCCATTTGTATTTCCTCTTTGGAGAAGTGTCTTTAGTTCTTCTCCTTATTTTTTGACTGCGTTTCTTAGGTTTTCTTTTTTTGTCTTTCTTTTTTTCTGTACAGAAGATTTTAAGTTTGATGTAGACCCAGTTGTTTATGTTTTCCTTCATTTTTTTTGCCAGCTGTAGATGTGCCCAGAAGTGAATTTCTGAAGTATAATTCATGGAGGATTTTGCCCAAGTTTCCCTCTACATATTTTATGGTTTCAGGTCTTACTTCCAAGTCTTTTATCTGTTTTGAGTTGGTTTTTGTACATGGTGTGAGGTAGGTGTCTTGGTTCATTTTTTTTCCATGTCTTGGTCCAGTTTTCCCAGCACCATTCATTAAAGAGGTTGTCCCTATTCCAATGTAGGTTTTTCACTCCTTTGTCAAAGATCAGTTGACTGTAAATGTGTGGTTTTATTTCAGGGCACTCAATTCTGTTCCATTTGTTCAGTTGTCTGTTTTTATACCAGTATCAAACTGTTTTAATTACTATGGCTTTGTGGTATAATTTGTAGTCCATTTTCTCTCTTTTTTTGGTTGGGAGACTTTTTGATATTCAAGGTCTTTTGTTATTCCATATGAATTTCAGTAATTTTGCTCTATCTCTTTGAAGAATGTCACAGGAATTTTTTATAGGGGTTGCACTGAATTTGTAGATTGCTTTTGGATGGCCATTTTGAGATGTTAATTCTTCCAACCCATTACAGAGAATGTCTTCCTATTTCTTTATGTCTTCTATCTCTTTTAGGAGTGTTTCAAAGTTTTCTTTGTATAGTTCTTTCATGTGTTTTGTTAGGTTTATTACCAGGTATTTAAATATTTTTTTTTTGGTGCAATAGTAAATGGGATAGTTTTTTAAGTTTCTTCTTCTTCTGTTTGACTTTTTACCTATAGGAAAGCTACTGACTTCTGTGTGTTGATTTTGTAACTTACTACCTTACTGAACTGGTTTATTGTTTCAAGTAGTTTTTCTATAGATTTTTTTTGGATTCTTTACATAGAGAATCATGTCATCTGCATATAATGATAACTTCAATTCCTCTTTTCTTATTTGTATCCCTTTTGTGTCTTTCTCTTGCCTTATTGCCCAAGCTAGAACTTCCAGTACAATGTCAAAAAGTAGTGGAGAGAATGGGCATCCTTGCCTGGTTCCAGATCTGTCCAAACATGCGGTCGGGTAACTGGGTTTTTCATGTTTATTTTGTAGCACATATAAAGGGGTAACTGGGGTAAGAAGGATTTTTTTAATAAAGCCTACTCCCCTCCCCCAATACTAAACGAATACACTAAACAATCCCTTGAGCCATTCAGATCTTAAAATAATCTTATTAATCACATGGACTTCCTAGTGACCTAAGTGGAAACTTCTGATAGAATTTAAAAAGGAAATTCTTGTATCTTGGGCAGTCTCCAGATAGGGCAATGCAGTGTTAACTTGGCCATAGCAGGATCATAGTACCATGTGCATGAAGAGCTGTGCTCAAGACTGGTAGGCAGATGACAAGAGAGTTTTATTCTACAGCTTGACACGTGTGCTAGCTAGATCACCCTCAAATTTTCAAAATATGTGTCCTCACTTATATTTGTGAGGACTGTACTAATAATCAGGATATTAATTAGTTAAATAGCCTAGTGTACATAAAAATCCTATGGATACCAAACAAACAAACAAACATTGAGTAGAATGCATAATGTAATTCTTTTTATTATTATAGTTAATGTAAGTCCTTAAAAATACGTATAGATTGTGGAACATGGAAGCAGGTTGAGAGATAGAGCTTCAGATAAGAGGAACACCTCCTATCTCTCTAGCTCCCTTCGGCACACTAAAGGGTGGTCGATAGCACATCTCTCACCTGTACCCCAGCTTCCTAAACTCATTGGAATGTCCCAAGAGACATATGATCTCTTAGTAATGACTGTTGCTCCCAAGGTAAATTCTCCTGTTACAGCTCATCCCTGCATCCTGCCTGCTGCATGTCATGTACACTTTGCTGCTTCCTCATTACATCATTGTAACACTTCCTGGCTGGGGTATATAAGTGGTATCTCGACTTCATTAAAGTTGGACCTGGACATGCTACCCAGGATCCCCGTTCTGTGGGCTCGCCTCACAGATCACTATCCATCTCTTGCTTCTCAATTTCTTCTTCATTCCACATGCGACTCCTAACAATAGATGATAATGGAGAAATATTGGGACTCTGGTGTGAAAGTGTTTGTAGATGTGCAAACCTATACACCAAATTACAATGTTAGAAATCAATGATACCTCAATAAACATTAAAAAAAATGTAAATGTGAGTGCATGTTGAAGGATTAAAACAATTAAATATAGGAAAGACTTGTCTATGAAATAGTAGCAACTTATCATGAACGTTTTAAGAGGATATTGTTCTTGTTGGGAAGAGACTGACCAAAGTAACTTCATTTTGTTTAAAACATCCATTTGAGACCAGTGTCCTCTCCTGCACTCAGTAGAAAGCACCCTCTATGGCTGGCTTATCTGACATCTTGTTTCTGCCTCTTCTTATTCCTTGTTTTCCCTGACAATAGCATTGTCCACTTGATAGATGATGGATGCCGGCGTTGTTCTAATAGATGATGGATGTCAATACTATTAGAAACCCGCAGTTATGGGAACATGCCCCACCATTATAGGAATGTGGAACTGTATCCTGTAGTTATGGGAACGTATCCTAAACCTGTTTGTTTGCTTCATAATGGGAGAGGTGGTGGTGGTTTTGCCCTGTAAAAGGTTGTAACAGAGACTGCTTGGGGTCTCTCTTGCATGGCTGGCTTGGGGATCCTGGTGCACGAGTAGTAAACCTGCAGCTTTGAACTTCAATCGAAGTCCTTGTATCTTGTTGAGTGGCCCACTAGTCACAACAGTTCTGTCACAACTATTTTCCAATTTGGTCTTTATGAAAACAATGTGATTAAGACAATGGAAGCATTTCTATTTCCACCTTGTAGATGAGGATGTTAAAATCAATACACATGAATCATCCTGTGCAATATAACTCTGTACCCCATGGTTGGCAGAATGGTATGGGCAAAGCATGAAGATGAGGCTTATGGAAACCTGCAAGGAAAAGTATGTCTTTATTTTTTAGAGTAAGGGAAGATTTACTTGTTAATTGGGATGGTGTTGACACATTAGTTATAAAGGGAAACTCTCAAAGTTGTGCTCTGGGCAGTCTGCTAGGGAAAGGAGCATTAAACTAAGGACAGTTTGATTATTTGATACACACACACACACACACACACAAACGCTGAAGAGGCTGAAAATGAGAACCTAGGTGATCTAATAGTCTTTATAACACCTGGTCCAGGTCTCTATATTTGAAAGAGAATACCCAGTTGAAATGGTGAGAAAACAAGACTCCATTTTCAAATGAACCAGATTCATAAAGTGCAGTTCATAGCAGGCTAACTCAAATTTGTGAAGTTTGTTTTTGCTGATCTACTATCGGTTGGTCAATAAAAAAAATGATTAAATTTATACAGCCATGTGACAGAATTTCTGAACTTGTCCTTGTGGTTAAGATGGAAATATCAGGTATGGACATTAAGTTAAAGCATAGCTTGATAACTGGCTGAAACATGAAATTCAGAATTGAATTCTGTCCAAAAGAATGACCAAAACTTAAAATGCTATGGAATGCATTTAGTCACACATGCTGATGACACTGTAGTTCTTAAACTTTTTGGATCTCCCTTTCTTAATCATTCATATAGACCATTTGGGAAACCTGTCTCTGCTACATGCCTCTTTCTGCTTTGATCTTCCATTTTGTTGCTCAGTTGATTTCCCTGCTCTTGAATTTTCCATTTATTAACTTATTTATTAACTTATTTCCATTTGGTAAGGCATTTTTGCAGATATAAATCTGAAGAACTGGATAGAGTTTTTCACTCTCAATATGATTTTACAATTTTCACAGAGAACTGATTGCACAGAAAACTCAGATTGGTCAATATTTTCCTTTTTACAAGTTTGGCAAATTATCATTGTGGAGTACTTTATAAACAACAGGTACTATTTTCAGATTTTTATAAAAATGCTGCATATGTTTGGCATAATAGCTCTGAGGTAAATACTAATATCTCAAGCATCAACTAAGGAAACTAAAGGAGGGATGACAATGAGTACAGAGGCAATGCAGAATGATACCATGCTCAGGGGATAATATTAAGCATGATAAACAGTGAAAATCAAAACTACAACAATTAGAGATTGTAGGCAGAATGTTGCCAAACTGGAATGAGTTATACAGAAATGAATAATTTGGTAAAAGAATTTGAAAAATCAATTTGTGTGAGGCAAAGTGAAATAGCCAGAAAAAGCTAACTTAGAAGATTTAGGAGAAAATAGACATCTATTCTCAAGAAATCAAAGGGTTATTATATGGAGAGCAGGATTCCATTTATTCTCTGTATTCTCAAATGTGGACCTTGAACTGAAAGTTAGAGGGAGTTAGATTTCAAAGTAATATAATTTTTAAAGTTTCTAATCAATTGAATTGTGTCAAGATGAAATAAGTTTCAATAACTCAAATTAGCTGTTACTACAGGTATTCAGGAAACATCTAATGACCACTTATCTTAAATTCATAGAAAAAGTTCTTTCATAGGATAGAAAATTGGACAAATTCATAACTAGTAGAGTGTAGGGTGCAGTGATATCCAGCAAAAATGGAATTGAATCATTTCATGAAATTTGCTTATTTTCTTCTAATCCTTTTTTATTTCTCTCAAAAAAATATCTGGTTGATTGTAATGTATCTTAAATATGACTTATGTTTATTCTTACTTTTTATTTCTTCAAAACACTGTTTTCTGTTAATTGCATATGCATCTACTTATCTTCAAGTAGATTTCTTTTTTTTTTTAAACATTGTTTGTAGCTTTTTAAAAGGTCATATTTAGGTACAAACCATCTCCCTTAGATGTAATCAAGTCTAAGAATGCTTTGAGAAATTCTTCTGCTAGGTTAGTGAGGCATTTCTTCAGATCATGTTTAAGTAGATTATGTTGTTGTTGTTGCTGTTTTCTTTACTGTTTGTTTTATTTTTAATAAACTTATGGGTGAGTACTTCTTGTACTATGCAATAAAATAAATCCATCTACCTAGAGAGTGATGGAGAATTGAGGTATTGATTTCATGCTGGTATCATCTTTTTCTCATGTGAAAGAAACTTTCTTTGCCATTGGACCATGATATGGGCTAGAATTTTTCCATTCCATGAGATTAGCAAACTATTTGAAATTCCAAATTTTAAACTGGCAATTGACTTCTAATTCCCATGTTGTTTGACTGACAGCCAAGTTCCTAAATGATTTATCTTGCAACCCCCATATGCCAATATCTCTTTTATCACCGGCTTTAATTTTTCTTTTTATTCTTTTGCATTGAGAATTACTATATTTTTCTTGAATTAATCATGTAATACATTTTTAAAGTTATTCATTCTTTATCCAGCATTTTTTTATGTTGTAACTTTTTACTGGTATGTCACTGATAAGTTGTTTAGAAATCAGGTAGGAAATAAACAAAATAAAATACTTATCCAAACTTACAAATGGCAGCAACTAGTCCTTTAAATGCAACTGCTACTTTATGTTCATCCCAGCTTACATGAGAAGTATCAAGACCACACTAGTCTTATGAGGAGGAAAAAAATAAATTTACTTTTTAAAATACAAAATAGACTAGAGTCACCAAGAGTACAAGGGACCCTTTTGGTAATCTTACCAACCAGTTTAGCGTTTAATGCAAAAATTCCATATGGGTCCTAAGTCACATGTGTCTCCAATATGGTGGCTGTCCCATCTTCAACCCAGATGAAGTAGCCAAGAAGGTATTGTTTATCTTCTTACAAAGCCATTCACTTCAATCCAGATAAAACCAAAATGACTTCGTGACCCCTTCTTCAAAAGTGGGAGATTCAAATTCAGCAAAGACACAAGGGTGGCGTATTCAATTTTCCAAAAGGTATGGCTCTGGCATTCTTTGAGCTTCAACTCCAAAGTGACCCAAAACCCAGTAAGACTTACTTATACAACAGCAGCAACCACTTTAGACTTCTCATGATAAAAACAGCAACACAAGAAATTCTCTTCAGCTCTCCTGACAATTTCCAAGCTTCTAAGTTTCAAAGTTAAACCAAGTTCTCAAGTACCAAATTCCTAAGTCCGCTTACACAGGTCACAAGTTTCTCCAATATATTTCCCCAGGCTCCTCACCAGCCTGGGCTGAGGATGGAAGCTCACACTGGCTTCCTTCCCTGCCCTGCTACCACACATGGCAGCAGCAGCTTAGAGATCTTCAGCCTCCCTGCTGCTCCTCTGCTTTCTCTTCTCCGTGCCTTTCTCTCCCTCTCTCTTCTTTTGTCCCTCTCCAGCCATCATTCTTAACCCCCTCTCTCTTTTCTCTCTTTTCTCTTTTCTTAACCCCCTCTCTCTTTTCTCTTTTCTAATTTACTCACCAGGGCATGATGACTGCCTTTATAATGCAGCATCACCATGCTGAGGGCCACAGCCCTCCAATTTCACCTCAGTACCCCAGACATTTTCTGTCTCCAAATTAACTTCCATTTTTGAAGAGTGTAATCCTTAGGATCACATACTTTTTCTTTGTTTTCCTTTTTTCTTAATAATCAGACAATTTAGTCATAGACAATGAGAAATTTAATTACCAATTGCAATAGTGTTCTTTTTTAAAAATAATTTATTTATATATAAATTTCACATCTTTGTGATTTCTAGAGTTCACCCCCCCTCCATGACCATTCCCACCTTGTCCCACCCCCTGTCCCCAATTGTGTACTTTAATCTGGTTGTTGACTTGTTTTGACTTTTCTTCATGGCTCTTTGTTTATCTTTCCCATGTCATATAGTAGTGAAACCATTTGATTTCTGTCTTTCTTTTTAACTTGCTTCTGCTAATATGAATTCTTCTAAGTCCATCCATATTATCATAAAATCGTCCAATTTGTCATTTCTAATTGATGAGTAATATTCCATTGTGCATATATACCACATTTTTTTCATCCAGTCATCTGTCTTAAGACATTTCTGTTGCTTCTAAGTCCTTGCAATTATAAATAGTGCTGCAATAACCATCCGAGTACAGGTGTTCCTTTGTACCCACATTTAAATCTCCTTTGGGTAGATTCCCAAGAGAGCAATTGCTGGGTCATATGGTAGTTCCCTTTACATTAATTTGAGGGCCCTCCACACTGCTTTCCATAGTGGATAGACCAGTTTACATTGCCACCAGCAGTGTAAGATGACCTTTTCTCTCCACATCTTCTCCAACATTTGTTGTTGCCTGTTTTATGGAAGTGGGTCATTCTTACTGGTGTAAGGTGGTATCTCATTGTGGTTTTGATTTGCATTCCCTTATTGCTAGTGACGTTGAGCGATTTTTCATGTGCCTCTTGGCCATTTGTATTTCCTCTTTGGCGAAGTTTCTTTTTAGTTCTTCACCCCATTTTATGATTGGGCTTCTTGTTTTGCCTTTGTTTAATTGTGTGAGTTCCTTGTGGATCTTCGTTATTAAACTCTTATCACTCTTTTGGAGGGCAAATTTTTTCCCCCATTCAGTTGGGCTTTTAGTTTTTTCTGTTGTCTCTTTTGCTGTACAGAAGATTTTTAGTTTGATGTAGTCCCATCTGTTTATGTTTTCCTTCAATTTTTTACCATCAGTAGATTTTTCCAGAAAGGGATTTCTGAAATGTACTACATGGAGGGTTTTTTCCCATTTTTTTTCTATATATGTTATGGTTTCAGGTCTGACATTTAAGTCTTTTATCCATTTTGAATTTTTTTTTACAAGGTGTGAGGATGTTGTCTTGGTCCATTTTTTTGCAGGTCTTAGTCTACTTTTCCCAGCACAATTTTATGAAGAGGCTATCTTTGTTCCAATGTAAGTTTTCCCCTTTTTGTCAAAGGTTAGTTGACTGTATGTGCATGGTTTTATTTCCAAGCATTCAGTTCTGTACCATTGGTCTGATTGTCTGTTGTACCAGTACCATGCTGTTTTAATTATAATGGCTTTGTAGTATAACTTGAGGTCTGGGATAGTTGGCCCTCCATTCTCTCCTTTTTTGGCCAGGAGGTTTTTGGTATTATAGGTCTTTTGTTATTCCATATGAATTTCTGTGATTGTTTTTCTATCTCTTTAAAGAATGTCATTAGAATTTTTAAGGGGATTGCATTGAATCTGTAGCTTGCTTTTAGAAAGATGATCATTTTGATGCTGTTAATTCTAACAATCCATGAGCAGGGAATGTCTTTTCATTTCTTTATGTCTTCTATCTCTTTTAGTTGCTTTTTAAAATTTTCTTTGTATAGATCTTTCACATACTTTGTTAGGTTTATTCCCAGGTATTTAATTGTTTTTGGTGTGATTGTAAATGGGATGGCTTTTTAAATTTCTTCTTCTTGATTTTTTTGCATATAGGAAAGCTACTGCCTCTGTGTGTTGATTTTGTATCCAGCTACCTTACTGAACTGGTTTATTATTTCAAGTAGTTTTTCCATGGATATTTTTTTGGGTTCTCTGTATAGAGAATCATGTCTTCTGCATATAATGATAGCTTCATAGCTGCATTCAATGATAGCTTTTCCTATTTTATCCCTTTTATGTTTCTCTTGCCTTATTACCCTAGATAAAACTTCCAGTGCAAGGTTAAAAAGTAGTGGGGAGAGTGGGCATCCTTGCCTTGTTCCAGATCTTTATTGGAATGATTTTAATTTTCTACATTTAGGATGATGTTTACCATAGGGGTGTTATAGATTACTTTTATATGTTGAGGTATGATCCCTAAATCCCCATTTTTTCAAGGACTTTTATCATGAATGGATGCTGGACTTTGTTGAATGTTTTCTCTCCATCTATTGATATGATCATGTGGTTTTTCTTTTTCTCTTTTTTAAGGTGGTGTATTGTGTTAATTGATTTCCAAATGTTGAACCATCCTTGTGCCCCTGGGATAAATCCCACTTGATCATGGTGAATAATGCTTTTTATGCATCATTGGATTCTATTTGCCAGGATTTTGTTTAAAATTTTTGCATCTCTTCTTGTTTCCTTTTCATTGTTGATTTCTAGTTTGATGCCCTTATGGTCTGAAAAAAAGTTGGTATTATTTTAATCTTTGTGTATTTATTCATGTTTGCCTTGTGGCCTAATATGTGGTCAATTTTAGAAAATGATCCATGTGCATTTGAGAAGAAGGTGTATTCTGTTCCTTGTGGGTGTAGCATCCTGTAGATA
>PVHY01008801.1:47182-59783 GCA_004024945.1 Uropsilus gracilis | reverse complement strand
AGAAATCATATTAGTAGAAACAAGTCAAAAATAAAAAGACAGAAACCAAATGGTTTCACTAATATATGGGATATAGGAAAAATAAACAAAAGTCATGAGGAAAAGTCAAAACAAGCTAAGCACCAAACTGAAGCACACAACTTGGGGCAGGGGGAATAGGGGCATAATGGTGGGGAGGCTAGAAGGGGTGAATCACTGGAATTAGAAAGATGTGAAATTTATATATAAATAAATGTTTTAAATATTAAAAAAGAAATTTAAATAAAAGTGTCTGAGCTTTATCTCTATTGCTGTCTCTGAAATGCTTTCACTAAAGTCGGCATTATTTTTTCTAAGTATTGTTTCAAACTCATAAAAATATGTTCTATGGCAGTTTATAACAAGAAAAATGTAATATGGCCGTAGCCCTCTTCTCAGATTGTGTAGTACATTCCTTGACAATGTGCTATTGATTTTAAGAGTAACTAATTAGATATAGAAATAAATGATTGGAATTTCAATACCTCATAGATCAATATCACTTAGATCAATAATTTTTAGGGAGGATGGGGTGGGGGAGCAGGCCCCACCCACCAGTAAGTGGCTTCCCCGTCAGCAGCCATTTACAGCACGGCTCGGCAGTGCCATGTTGCCCCTGGCCCCTAACCCAGGGGCCTGGGAAGGTTAACTGCGGTCCAGTCAGGCCCACCCCCCCCCCCCCCCAGTGCGCAGGAAGCTCCCAGCACGGGGCGGGGGAGGGGGTGGGGGGGTCGGGTGAGGGTAAGACGGCCCCTTCCATTTCTCTCTTATAGCAGCTAAACTTCAGAGTACCCAAAATAGGCAAAACCCCAACCCCAACATAGAACGGGTGAGGGACCACGCAAAAGTCCAGCCCGCAGGTCTGAGCTGGACACAGCAGATGGACAACCAAGAGAACCAGTGCATGTGAGACTGGAAAAACAACCATAAGGACACGATGTCACCATGCGCACTTCTGCACTTACTGGGTCAAGAAGACCTCGGACTTCATTTTGGAGATATCTTCAAGGAGAGCAACACACCCTCCCTTCATTATGGGAGAGGAGAGGATGACGAAAATGGCGTAATGGGCCCCACATCAAAACTGCAAACTGAAGCAGAGGAGATGATCGCCAAAGGCCATTCGTAGATGCCTGAATTCACAGAGAAACTTTTTGACCAACACTGACTGGGGATGAGACCCCCTAAATATGACACCAGAGTCATAAGGAAAAGCAGCAAAGCAATGGAGATGGGATTAGAGAAGAGGGCCTGCAGCATGAAAACATGGACAGATCACAAATGAATATAACCTGGCCACCCAACGCAAATTTAAGATTGAAAATCTAACAGCAAGATTCGCCTGGACCCAACAACACAGTCCGTCACCCAGAGAAAAGACATTACCATAGGAAAGAGACTAATGAACTTAGCACAACTAGTAAACAACAAAGAGTGGGGTTTGAGAGATGGAGGGGGCATCAGAGGGAGGAGGGTGGGGGGAAAAAAGAACACAGAGGTTGTAACCTAAAGAACAAAATAAAATAAATAATAAAAAATAAAATAATAAAACATGGGAAAGTGAGACAATTGTATGTGGTTTTCCTTTGTTACTCATTCTTTCAATTAAAGATGAGTGAACATTCAAGAGTATCTGCCTTTTACTTTTTGCATGTCAGGTAGCTCCCAGCTTCTAAGAGAACTCCCAACCAGAGTATAAAAGCAATACTCATTTGGACTTAATATGAAAAAGAAGAATTTGAAAGCTTCAGTTGAAGGCTTACTGGAAGTCTGAGTTGGCGGTGGATTGGTGCTATATTTGCACATCAGGCCATATGCATGCATAGTTCTGCTTGCAATTTTGAAAACTGACATGGCACAGATTCTGACCTTTTTATCATGTGCTCAGTATAAATTGAAAAGTAGGATGTCATTAAAAGCATATCAAAATCCCCTGCATATTAAACATGAAAAAGATATTTGACTCCTTTCTCAGGAAATATATTGGACACACTGTTTCTATGAAAATATCATTTATGTTTTATCTTTTCCATTGGTATGTCCTCTACCTTCCTAGATGTTACTTATCTCTAGTTGTCTCTGTCACTGTCTACAAATTATTTTGTCAGTCTTTCTCTTGAGCTCAGCTAAAAGTTAAGATCAATGAACTCACTTGCCAATTTGACAGGACTATAAGTTGTTCAGGCAATTAATTAAGTCTTACAAATTATTTTAACCCACAACTAGCATTTTCTACCTCACTTAATTGCCACTCAATCATACAGCGAATTTTGCTTGAAATTAATACACTGTTATACAAGGGAGATAATTTCTACAGGTCTGTTCAGATGCTAATTTTTTGAACATTTCCTTAAGCATAACTTTAATAAAAAATATTAAAACCTCAATATAGAAATCTTACTTTTTGAAATCATTCAAAAAATGTTTTTCTCCTTAAAGCATAATTTAAGGTCAAATAAAAAGTATATGTGAGCACTTAATTTTCAATCTATGTGGTATTAAGCACTAATTTAAGGAAGATAAAACAATTGGAGAATATATATCTATATATATATGAGGTAAAGGTAAAAAACACAAACTTTCACATTTTCACATATCTAGTTCATTGACTGTGCCTTGTGAAAATGATAGCCAGGAAAGAGAAACTGGTGATGTGAACAGCTTCACAGCTGATCTTTACACTTAAATATCATTCACCATGACAAGTAAACTTGGAAGCTAACAATCTATCCACCTGCAAGTATATATTTATATCTGCTCTATACATGCAAACATTCTTCACTAGGATAGCTCTAGCAGACACACAAACTTTGTCATTGTATGGCAAGAAGGCAGAATTAAGATTTTTAAATCATTAATTGTGACTGAATTTTTAGCTTAAGCTGTGTAATGCATGCAACATATGATCTGCCTTTGAAAAAAATTGTTTCCGTTTCTAAGAACATAAATGCACTTTTTAATCAGTTCCCAGCAGGAAGGCTACCTTATTTTTTACTTATGTAAAAGTGTCTTGTCATGACAGAGAAAAATGAAATACTTTATAGAAAAAAAATATTTTTCCTTATAGAAATGGAGACTTTCAGAGGCTAGAAGCTGGTAAAATAAATCTACTTAAGATTCTAATAAGAGTCTAATATATTTCTGTCACTGTACTATATGCTTTTATATACACATGCTCAAATTGTCACTACTTTGAAATGTAGCCACGCTGTTATCCCTCTTTTTTTAAATAATAAAGTTGAGGGTCAGAAAAATTATACAATTTGACTTAGAATTGATAAGTAGAGTAATCTCTATACCAGCTTTACCACTTACAAAATATTTTTCATACTCTAATTGGTCATATATTCATGTCACATCATTCCTAAAACCCTTCACTCACTATTCGCTATTGCCTAAATCAAAAAACTCAAAGCCCGTCTTTACCTCTCCAAAATCATACATCAACTGTGTGCGCTCACCACATCAATAATTATGTGTGTTTCCCAGAAAAAAAGTTCTGTAGCTTGTCTCTCTAACCCCATCCTTGAACCCATTATAGTTACATTTCTCCTTAACTCCTCATATATTTCAAAGTTCCAATTAGACTTCCATTTTGAGAGTTCCAAGACCTACCCTTGCATTACTTCCCTAATCGTTTCTTTAGCCGCTTATGCTTGTATAGTAGCTCATGCTTGTATTATTGTCTATTGGTGTACACTGAACCTTTCATCTAAACCTCTCATACTAACCTTGCATCTTTGAAAGAGAATCATGAGTTATAGCTCTAAAACTAACACCTTACCTGCACTTCATGGATACTCAGGAAGAATACAATTTGATGGAGAAAATGGATGAATTCTGTCAGACTAAAGTAGATGTCAAAGTTAAGATAGCCCCAAAATGCTAGGTTTTCAAGACAAACTGTTCTCTGTGTAGAAGAAATAATCATCAAATATGGGCATCCTTACAAAGAAATTACAGATGGCTATCTAGTAAAACTTGACTTCAGAAAAAAACTTCAAGGAAACAATTTTCTCTCAGATATGCTAGAAAAGGATGCCATTATGCACCATTCACTACATTTTGAAATGGTAACTCTATTAAATTTGATATATTTGGCTTTTATTAATTACTTTGTCCTCAGATAAATATTTGAACAAAACAATACCTACTGGAACAATCTGCTACCAACCCTTCACTGAATTTGTTGTATGTGTGGTAGTGGGGTGGGAAGAAGGAAAAATGAATGGAGAAACAGGAAAAGAATACTGTGAATTTCATCAAATATTCTCAGTAAATGGATTTTATTTGTTTTAGTACATTCTCCTTTAGTTATGAAATTTATTGCTTACCATTTCAATCTTCAGATAATTACCATTCAGATCCCAATTGTTTTCTTAAAAAAAGGAGTAGGAGTTACCTTCTGATTTTTATAATTTTTTTTGTTTCAAAAAGAAATACATTTTGACTAATGCACTGCTAAACTTAGTGTTTACCTAATGCATTTTAGAATTTTAGCAGATAATGTCAATTCTTGAATATTTTCCTTACTTGCAATATATTTAGAAGTTTACAAAGAATTGTAGTGACTTCAGTGAACACAATTTCCCCCTATAAAATAGGTTTCATAACTAATGGTGCACTCTTGACTCCTTTTATGAGATTTATGGGGAAAACACCCTACTTTCTCAGATAATTCTTACAGTGTTGGTATATAAGAACCCTATGCTTTCCTTCTAAAATTCAGTGCTGTTTATTGTAACATATTTAAAAGATTATTATACTTTCATCTTTGTAAATTATATGCTGTCATAAACCACAAGAAAAAAAAAACTGATTTAAGCAGAATTGGCCAAAGTGTTTCTGAGAACCATACAGCATATGCTCCTCTAATTGTTCTCCACTCAGGTCCAAATTCAGTTCTTAGGCAAAAGGATAACAATCAAGAACTTGGTTAAAAAGCCATTTCAAATAATACAGAAAGAGCCCAAAATTAAAGGAAAACATGTCTATTGCAAATAATCTACTTTTTATTACTAATATAGGGCTCACTTATTCACTTATTTATCCAGGTCAAATAAACTATAGAGTCATAATTCATTCTAAATATGGATGTGGGGGATTGGTGCATCTTTTAAAACTCTAGGACAAAAAATATAATGACATTGTTTAGAACAGTTTTTTCATTTCCATCATACCAAAGTTGAAAGTTCCAGATAGTTAAAATAAATATATTAATTATAATTACAATAATATCATAATAATAATTTAAACTGACTAATCTTTATGATCTTAGTCATCATCTATTGTTTTGTTGACTATTTTTTTAAGGAAGATAACTTCTTATTACACATACAATAGGGTTTAAAGCATTTACGATACATGTAAGATACAGCTTTAATACTCTCTCACAGACAGAGACACTTAGTAGTTTTCTATGGGTCAGCCAACATTTTGGAACATAGTGAACTCAACCATAATTAAAGTCATCACTTTCTGCTATATTCCACAACCTCTTTTTGGAAACCTATTCCAGTGTTTAATACCATCACCCATCAGGGAAATCTTCCTTATGGTTAATTTAAATCACTCATGTTGCAATCTGGAGTCACTTATAGGTTTGTTCCAGTCCTTCTCAAGAGAACTGATGAGAAAATCATTTCCCCCTTTTCACCTTATGTTGCTGTGTTTTTATTTCTTCACATATCATTTGTTAATACGAAGTTGATCCCATTAACCAAGTCCAAGTATTGATTGTAACTGAATGTAGTTAGAATCATGCCAAAAATATATACATGTATATATGTAGATATACACATATGTATGTATACATGTAGATATACACGTGCACACACATGCACATACACATGTGTATATGCATATGAGTGGATATACATGTGTGTATATACCTGTTCACACACAAACACACATGTATGAGTGCGCATATACACATATATATTTTTATATGTATTTTTAAATGAGGTCCTTGACAGGGTTTTAAGAGAGAGAGAGTGAGAGAGGTTTTAATGTTAGTCTGCGGGTTTAGGGGCTAAAAGTGAAAGCTCTATTTTTTTTTTGTCTTGATAGGAACTATTTCACTTAAAAAGCCTTTAAAAATAAAGTCAGTATACATTTCAAAGATTAAATATTAGTTCAATTTTTCAATATGAACACAAGCTTGGGTATATCTCTATTTGAAGTAAGGGTTATGAAATTCTTTTACTAAAATTCTGTATTATTTTCTTTTATGTGTTTTATGGTTTCAGTTATTATATCAATCTAAATCTTTTACACATTGCAGCACTATTTACAATAGTCAAACTGTGAAAGCAACCTAAGTGTTCAAGGACATATGGGAGAATTAGGCAAATGTTGTGTGCGTGTGTGTGTTGTGTGTGTACACAATGAATACTATTTAGCTATGAATAAAACAAGCTTGACATGTGACATGGGTGGAATTAGAGGGAATAATACCAAGTAAAGTAAGTCAGGAGAAGAAAGATAAATACCAATGAGGACAATTATATGAGGGATATAGAGAAACAAAGCAAAGGGTCAAATAGAAGCAAACCAGTAACAATCTAGATGTCTAACTGCAGAATTGAAGCTGCTGAAAATGAGAGAGAGGGTAAAGTACAAAGGAGAGGGGGCAACTTGTAGAGGACACTTGTGGAGGACTATCAGTGTGTTGATGGTGGGTATGATATGGTAACATAGACCTGTAAAGGATGTGATCCTCTACTTCTAAATCATAAAAGTATATATGTATGTATGTATGTATGTATGTATATGTATATGTATATATATACACACGGGAAAAATCTTATACCATCTTAACCAATGTTTTAAGTAATAAACTATTCATATATCATGAAAATCATTTAAATGATAGAAAGAGAAAAATGAACTTTTAGACTTAATTTTTACTGCTATAGATTTGTGGGCCATATACTAATATTATGCTTTTTCCTCACTTATTCTTAATCATTTTTCTTAGATATATTCTAAATTGATTGTTTGGTAATAATTATAGTACTTTGCTTATTATATCATCTATACCAGCATTGGGAAAAGTTTTAGTTTGTACATTAGTTATTACTTGTTATAATTTTATCATTTAATTCAAAAAGTAGATAAGTTTCAAATCAACAAATGCAAAATGAAGTTTTCAAATTGTTAAAATAATGTGAGCAAATATTTCAACATTATATAAGATATTTGGATATCTATTTATGTTCTTTCTTTATTATTGTACCTCTGGCAAATATATTTTTTGAAGTTAGGAATCAGTATATAGTTTCACTAAGTTCACAGAAATAATTACAGTAATTCATCAAAAAATTGAAATGTATATTGATTATGCTATATAAAGGAAAGTCCCACATCTGAGGTAGACATGTTACTGAGGAAATATAAAGTTCTCTTTGCATAAAAAATCATGGAGTAAAGATGTGAGGAAGGTTGAGAAGGAAAGTTTTGATAAGATGGGAAGAAAAATGACTAATAGTCAACTAAGAGCAGATGTTTACTATCAGGAATTTATCTGTATGAGGCATATCACTTAGAAATATGTGACATTGCATAATCAAATTATGATACAGATTTTAGTGAGTATTGTAACAAAAAAAAACTATCACTACATTTTGTACCCAAAATAAACTATTTTTAATGCTTCAATAAACAAGTTTGTGAATTTACTTCTTCTATATAGTATGCCAGAGGAAAAAACATTGATAAGAAATACTATTTTTAGACTGAAAGGTAATTAAGTGCCTAAAACTATAGCATGTGTTCCTGAATTACCTGGAAAACTTACCAGTATTTCAAAGGAGAGAAATAATTCTCAAACTGTGATTTATCCCTGTTACCTCATTATTTTAGGATGGTATGGTAGAATTGCCTGTGTTGTCAAAATTTCAATTCCACAGAAGTGGTAAGTTGTCAGTTTCAAGGTGAAGTATATTGTTATAGCTATTCATTGTTACCATATCTACAGTCTGATGCAAGTTAATATTTTTTCACTTATTTCTGTTTTCTTAAACAAATACTTATTTGATCTCCCTATTTTCTTAGAAAATTTCTAGATGTTGACAACACAAAGATGAATGAGGCAAAGTTAATTGCATGAATAGAAATAGGAGTATTAGGTAGCATATGATGTATTTGGGGGACTATGAAACATATGCTGAGAATAAGAGGAAATGTTATTGAAACCAAATTCAAGGACCTTTAATATATGCTATGTATGGTAACATAAGTTACCATATATAGGTTAAAGGTTTCATGAAGACTAACTTTGTGCAATATTATCAGTTCTATATTTAGAAAATTTTTTTCTGAAATAATTATGAGGAGGAACTGGTAAAAATAATCCATTATGTATAAGAACCTGGGGAAATTGTTCGTGTGTGTGTGTGTGTGTGTGTTTATGACTAAGTCAACTCTCAAACTGTAAGGAAATCTTTTTTTAATGAATGAACCTAAGGGATGAATACCAGGTAGTGGGGAGAGGGGTCTTACGGAATTGGAGGACTGTTAGGACAGACTCCCAAAGTGATACATGAATTGGAACTTGAAAAGCATGTGAGAAGCATAAAGGACTAAGAATTGAAATTAGCATCTTTCCTTATAAGGATAATAGCATGTGTAAAATCAGCTAGATACAAGAAAGTGTAGAGCAATTGGAAATATCAATTTAGATTAGCATTACAGAACTAAAGCAAAGTTGTGGAGGAAGCAGTGGGAGTTTCTGCTAGAAAAATTACCTGGGATAAACAAGAAAATTTTGCTATGCTAATGAAATTAGTTTATATTTTGGTTTAGTTTTACTTTTCATCACCCCAATCATTATCCTTTTGTTCACTATATAAGCCACATTTTAAATACAAACTTTATATCTGTGGTGTACAATATGATATCATGCCCATGTAATAAAATGGCTACTATAGATGAGCTGGTTAGGATATCCATTTTTCACGTGGATTCGAAACTAGGAAATGAGACTTTGTAGGATTTGATGTAAAAGGTAGATGTTTTAAGATAATAGTTCCTCTGAAAGGAGTCAAAGAATGGGACAAAATACAGTCTGGAAAAAATGAAATATGATGAGAACTAAAACTAAATCAATGAGGAAGAGAAAGAAAAAATCATATACATATATATTACATATACAATTTAGAGCTACTCATAGGGCAAAAATTGGATGTGAAGATTTAAGTGAGAATTTATGTTGGAGCCAAAATGTCAACATTGGACAGTTGTGACAAATGCAGGTGAGAGAAGTAAAATAGTCTTGAAGAGTAGTCATTACTTTAGCCACTCTGAATGGTTGATACCAATCAGCAGTTAGAAAATGTGGAGCAGGATATGAAATTGGATTTGATAGGTAAAATTAGATAAAAATCCGAGTTCCTGCTTTTCCCCTTCCTATTACCCTGTCCCTACCCATAACTAAATTCAATGATGATTAATAGAGTTTGTATAAACTTAAGGATAAATTGACCAAGTTTTAGAAGAAGTGCTGAAAGTATCTGAACCCATTCCCTACTAGCAGGTGGTATTCAAATGTGATTTAGGGACCAGTTGCCATATACCAAAAGATCTGCAGGTGATTAAATATTTATTTATTCTCTTTTTTACATTATTTTTTTGATTGCACATATATATACACACAAACACACACACACACACACACACACACACACATATATATATATATATATATATATATATATACATATTACGTCCTTGTTTATCCCAATATTCTCCCATTACCTTATCACCTGTGCATCTTCTTTTACCGGTGTGCCCTCCCCCTTCACTGATTTTACTCTCATCCCTCTCCCTTGATTAATGCTTTGGTTCTGTCAGCAGAACCAATTTTGAATTTTTCTTGTCTGTTTGTTAGTTTTCTCTAAATTCCTCCTATAAGTGAGACCACTGCATATTTCTTTTTCTTTGTTGCTAATTCTGTTTAAATGATTCCTTCTAGTGCCATCCATGCTGCTGCGAAGGACCTAAGGCTATCTTCATTGATTGATGCATCATATTCCATGTATAA
Source organism: Uropsilus gracilis (assembly GCA_004024945.1). Taxonomy (NCBI): domain Eukaryota; kingdom Metazoa; phylum Chordata; class Mammalia; order Eulipotyphla; family Talpidae; genus Uropsilus; species Uropsilus gracilis. The sequence goes on along the minus strand of PVHY01008801.1, from coordinate 49,723 downwards.
ATAACACAGCATTTTCAGCCATTCATCAGTATGGGGCATTTGTGTTGCTTTCATATCTTGGCAATTGTAAATAGTACTGCAATAAATATGCGAGTACAGGTGTCCTTTTTATTAGTGATTTTGTATCCTTTTGGTAGATTCTGGTAGTGGGTTGCTGGGTTGAATGGTAGTTCCACTTTCAGTTGTTTGAGGGTTCTCCACACAGCCTTCCATAATGTTTGGACCAGTTTGCACTCCCACAAGCAGTGTAAGAGTGTCCCTTTTTCTCCATATCCGTGCCAACACTTGTCCTTTTTTTTTTTTTTTTTTTAAATATGAGCCATTCTTACTGGTGTAAGATGGTATCTTAATGTGGTTTTGATTTGTATTTCTCTGATTATTAGTGATGTGGAGCATTCTTTCATATGCATATTGACCATCTATAGTTCCTCTTTGGAGGAGTATCTTTTTAGCTCTTCTCATTTTTTAAGTGGGCTTTTTGCTTTGTTTTTGCTAAGTTGTATGAGTTCTTTTTGGATCATTGTTATCAAACCCTTATCATTTGTATGAAGGGTTAACATTTTCTCACAGTTGTTTGAGTTTCTTTTTTTTTGTTTGTTTACGGTCTCTTTTGCTGTACAGAAGCCTTTTAGTTTGATGTAGTCTCATCTGTTTATGTTTTCCTTCATTTTTTTGTCAGCTATAGATGTTTTCAGAAATATATTTCTGAGATGTAATTCATGGAGTGTTTTGCCCAGGTTTTCCTCTATGTATTTATGGTGTCAGGTCTTACATCTGAATCATTTATCTTTTTTGAGTTGATTCTTTTTTTTTTTTTTTTTCACAAGGTGTGAGGGAGTTGTCTGGTTCATTTTTTTGCATGTCTGTATCCAGTATCCCAGCACCATTTATTGAAGAGGCTGTCCTTGTTCCAATGTATGCTTTTTGCCCCTTTGTCAAAGATTAGTTGACCATATATGTGTAGTTTTATTTCAGGGCACTCAATTCTGATCTATTGGTCTGATTGTCTGTTTTTGTACCTGTATCATGATGTCTTAATTATTATGACTGTAGTATAATTTGAGGTCTGAGATTATAATACATCCATTCTCTCTTCTTTTGGGCAGGAGGATTTTGGATATTCGAGGTCTTTTGTTATTCCAGATGAATTTCAGTAATCTTTGTTTTAGCTCTTGAAAAAATGCCCTTGGGATTTTTATTAGGGTTGTATTGAAATTGTAGATTGGTTTTGGTAGAATAGACATTTTGATAATGTTGATTCTTGCAATCCATGAGCAGGGATTGTCTTTCCAATTTTTAATGTCTTATTTTATTTCTTTTAGTAATGTTTATAGTTTTCTTTGTATAAATTCTTCACATTTTTGTTATGTTTATTCCCAGGTATTTAATTTTCAGTGGTGTAATGGTAAATGGAATAGTTTCTTTTTCAAATGTCTTCTTATTCTGATTGAATTTTTGCATATAAGAAGGCACTAATTTCTGTGTGTTGATATTGTTGTTGCCAGCTGCTTTACTGAATTGGTTTATTATTTCAATTAGTTTTTTCTGTGGATTTTTTTTTTTTTTGGTTTTCTACACACAGTATCATGTCATCTGTGCAATAATGATGTTTCATTTATTCTTTCCCTATATTTATTCATTTTATGTCTTTATTCCTTTTATGTCTTTCTGCAGATGACTGATAACCTGGGCTAGAACTTTCAGTACTATGTTGAAAAGCATTGGTGAGAGTAGGCATCCTTGTCTGGTTCCATATCTTAATTAAAATGGTTTCAATTTTCCCTATTAAGGATAATATTTACTATGGGTTTATCATATATGACTTTTCTTCTGTTGAGATATGTTCTTTTTATTCCTATTTTTTCAAGGTTTTCATCATGAATGTGTGTTGAATTTTATCAAATGCTTTTTCTGCATCTATTGATAAGATCTTTTTTTGTTGTTGTTGATGTGGTGAATTATGTTGATTGATTTTCGGATGTTGAACCATCCCTGTGCCCCCAGGATGATTCCTACTTGATCATAGTGGATAATCTTTTATATGCACTGTTGGATTCGATTTGCTAGGATTTTTTTTTAAGAAATAATTTTTTAATTTATATATATATATCACATCATCAGTCCCTGGGGGTCACCCACCGCCTCCCCTTCCCACCTGCTCCAGCTGGTCCCCATTCTCCCCTTGTGCTGTTTCACTTGGTTGACCATATATTAGTGAAACCATTTGGTTTCTGTCCCTTTCTATCTGACTTGTTTCTGCTAGAATGATTTCTTCTAGGTACATCCAGGTTTCCATAAATTCATCAAATTTGTCATTTTTAATTGATGAGTAATACTCCATGGTGTATATGTACCACATCTTTTTCATCCAGTCATCTGTTCTGGGGCATTTGGGTTGTTTCCATGTCCTTGCAATTATAAATAGTGCTGCAATAAACATCCGAGCACAGGTGTCCTTTTGTACCCACATTGAGGTCTCCTTTGGGTAGATTCCCAGAAGTGCGACTGCTGGGTCAAATGGTAATTCCATTTTCATTAGTT
>PVHY01008801.1:0-47082 GCA_004024945.1 Uropsilus gracilis | reverse complement strand
TTCATTTGCATTTCTCTGATTGCTAGTGATATTGAGCAATTTTTCATGTGTCTGTTGGCCATTTGTATTTGCTAGGATTTTGTTTAGAATTTTTGTAGCTATGTTCATTAGGGAGGTTGGTCTATAGTTTTCTTTTTGCGGTCTTTGGTTTTAGAATTAATGTAATGCTTGCTTCATAGAATGTATTTGATAATTTTCCCTCTTTCTCAACTTTTTGAAAAAGTTTTAACGGAAAAAGTGTTATTTCCTCTTTGAATGTTTGGTAGAATTCATTTGTGAAACCATCTGGTCCTGGGCTCTTGTTTTTAGGGAGAGTTCTGAAGACTGCCTCAATTTCACTGCTTGTGATTGGTCTAATTAAGGCCTCTATTCCTTCTTTGTTCAATTTTGGATGATTGTATCAATCAAGGAATTTGCCCATCTCATCCAGGTTGTTATATTTATTTGCATATAGTTGTTCATAGTAATCTCTGTTTATCTTTTGGATTTCTGCTGTATTTGGTTGTAGTTTCTCCTTTTCCATGTATCATCCAGTTTATTTGTGTTTTCTCCCTTCTTTTGTGAGCCTTTCTAGGGGGTTATGAATTTTATTTATTTTTCTGAAAGAACCAGCTTTTGATTTTGTTTATCGTCTCAGTGGTCTTTTTGGTTTCTATTTCAATTATCTCTGCCTTTATTTTTATTATTTCTTGTCTTCTGTTAAGTTGTGGGTATTTTTGTTGTTCCTTTTTTAGTTTCTCAAGTTGGGATATGAGGTTATTTCTTTGGTTTGTTTCTTGTTTTTTGATACAAGCCTGTATTGCTATAAACTTTCCTCTTAATTCTGCTTTTGCTATGTCCCATATATTTTGAAATGTTGTGTCATCTTTATCATTTGTTTTCATGTAAGCTTTGATTTCTTTTTTGATTTCCTCTTTTACCCAATTGTCTTCCAGTAGTCTGTTGTTCAGTCTCCATGTAGTGTATTCTTTCCTTATTTTCTTTTCATTATTGATTTCCAATTTTATACCTTTATGGTGAGAGAAAAAAAATTGGTGCTATTTGAATTTTTGTGTATTCATTCATGTTTGCCTTATGACCTAATATATGCTTGATTTTGGAGAACAATTTATGTGCATTTGAGAAGAAAATGTATTCTTTTCCTTGGAGGTGCAATGTCCTATAGATATCTATTACGTCCTTTGGTTCTAGATCTTCCTTTAAGGCTTTAATATCCCTGTTTAGTTTCTGTTTCATTGATCTGTCCTTTAGTGAGAGTGGAGTGTTAAAGTCTGCTACCACCTATGTAGTTTTTGACAATGTTTGCCTTTAGTTCCTTTAGTAGCTATCTTTTGAACATTGGTGCTCCCTCATCTGGTGAATATATGTTAATGATTGTAATGTTTTTCTGGTGGATTAACACTTTTATCTTTATGTAATTGTCCTTTGTCACTTTTCTTATTTTAAAGTCTGCTTCATCTGTTATAAGAATGGCTATTCTTGCCTTCTTTCTGGGGCCATTTGTTTGAAGGATTATTTTCCAACCTTTTACTTTTAGTCTGTGCTTATCTTTGGGGTTTAGATGTGTTTCCTGGAGGCAGAATATTCTTGGGTTCTGTTTTTGGATATAGCTTGCTACTTTGTGTCTTCTAATTGATTAGTTTAGACTGTTAACTTTAAGAGTGACTATTGATGCTTGTGAGTCTGAAGTTGATGTTTTGGTGATAAGTTTGGGATTCTATTTACTTCCTTGTTTCCTTCTTCCTGTTTATTCTTCTGTTGGTTTTGATCTTAAGGCTTCTCATAGTATTTCTAGGAGTGTGAATTTAGTGGTGGCGAATTACTGAAAACTGTGCTTGTCTGTAAATGTTTTTATTTTTCCATTTTAAGGAAGGAGATATTTGCAAGGAAGAGTATTCTTGCTGGCATTTCTTTTCTTGGAGCTTTTTGAATATGTGGTTCCAGTCTCTTCTTGCCAGCAGTGTCTCTTCAGAGAAGTCTGAAGTTAGTCTAATGTGTTTTCCTTTGTATGTTATCTGTTTTCTTTCTCTAGTAAGTTTCATTATTTTTTCCTTATCTTGGACTCATAGAAGTTTTACAATTATATGTCTGCTGTGTTTTTTCATTCATTAAAGTAGTTCGTTGTTTTACTGGCTTCCTGTATATCAATTTTTAATTCTCTCTTCAGGTTAGAGAAATTCTCCTGTATTATTTCTTTAAATAAAATTTCGGTCCCTTGCCTCTCTCTTCTCATTCTGGGATTCCAATTACTCTTATATTTCCTTTCTTTATGGAATCTGAAAGGACTCTGAGTTTCACTCAAGTCTTCTTCCTTTGTATTTCTCTTTCTTTTTCTTCATTAGACTTTTTCATTGCAGTGTTTTTGAGATTACTAATATGTTCTATTTCTTCTAATCTATTTTGTGGTTTTTCCTGCATTTTTAATCTTCTCTAGTGCTCTTTTTATATCTTTGTTTCTGTCTCTTTTTTAAGGTATCAATTTCATTCTTCGCTTCTTCAATCATGTTATCCTATCTAATGCATTTATTTTTATTTATTTCTAATTTTCTGTGCTTTTTTGCCTTGTTGAGTTTGAGTTCTTTGACTATGTCATTGTGAGTTTGAATTCCTTAACAGATAAATGGCATTTCTTCTACATTATTAGGTTTGGGAGATAGCCTTTGTTGGTGTATTGGTTCTTGAAGGGCTTGATTGAACATTTTCATGTTTCCTTCTTCCTATTGTTTGTTTCTGGATTTGATCTATGCAATGAGCAACTGTGACACTTGTATTAGCTGGCATGGTTACTAGTGTACTTTCCGAGGCTGTGGTTATTTCTGTCTTGTTGGTGTATTGGTTCTTGAAGGACTTGAGTGAACATTTTCATGTTTTCTTCTTCCTGTTATTTGTTTCTGGATTTGATCTATGCAATGACCAACTGTGACACTTGTATTAGCTGGCATGGTTACTAGTATACTTTCCGAGGCTGAGGTTATTTCTGTCTTGTGCCTAACTGTTGTGGTGATTAATTTCTTTGATTTTCATTCCTGTTATTCTGGGATCCCTTGATAATATTCCCCCAGGAATTTTCTTGGCTGATAGCAGACCTGAGGTTTTTACCAACTTATTTATTCTTGTTATTGTTATAATTGTTTCTTCCCCTTTTTGCAAAAGTGTGTTCTCAGTCTTATGTTGTGGTTTCCTTCAGTTTCTTTTTTTGTGCCAGCACCATGATGGGGCATGCTGGGCTGGCAAGAAGAGTGACAGTTGCTCCCTTCTCAAATGTGAGCAAGGGGGATGGACAATTGCTTTATAGGTACCAGGCAAGACTATCTGGAAGGGTGTTGATGGCCAAAACACTGGGAGAAGTTGCCCTTGGCTGGCAAGAAGAACAGCAGTTGCTCCCCTTCTCACTCTTCCTTGGTCATTATACTCAGCATTTTACCAACTGCCTATAAAAACTGATTGGAAAATGTCTGATGACAATAATAATACATAGTGTTATAATGTGTTATAATCTAAATGTAGATTTCTAGATTTTCTAGATATCTAGATTTCCTATTTCATGTACCATAAGTTGCACACCTACTCATATTACATTCACATTACTTGGATAGCAAATTATATTCACTTCTAATAAAATCTTTATGTGGGTCTTATACAAATATATAGATCTAAAAAATATTGATATAGAATTCATTTAGATAGTAAATAGGGAGTTATTTAACTCTTATTTATTATAAAGTATGGAAATGCCTTATCTTTTCAATAGTGTCCCTTGCAATGGTCTATATAAAATACATATTTTGAAAAAATAGCTAATAGCTATTGCATTTTTTATAAATGTATACAATGTGTTTTCTTTATTAGATTAGCACACCTTATCAAGTTGGAATTTGAATTTTTAAGTATTAAAAGATTGAAAATTTTAGTGAAAAATAAAGAAAAGATAATCTGCTGTGGAAATTTTTTCCAATATACGCAAATGTTTAGAGGGAATATGAAGACCCTGAAAGTACAAACTGAAAATTTGTATCCATAAATTTCTACCTCTGAGTAGAAATAAAAAGCAAGTCCAAACATTTATGAGCTATTTTTGTATAGAAAATAATGATTGTGATCAGCCAGTTTTGGGTGTATCTCTTTTAAACAATTGTAACTTCAGTAGTGGGAGGCTATATAGTTATTACAAAGTGAAGTGAACATGTTTCAAGATATTAAAATCCACAGGGTAAGCAGTCACATGATACTGATGTTATATATAAGTTATCGAATTTAAGTAACCTCTTTAAGCCAGTATCTTAGTATTATATAATATTATGAATCAATGTCTTCATTGCTATTATTGATTTGACAGTATCAGAAGCAAACATTCTGAGTCAGAAAGTCCTGAAATTATAGTAGGGGTATTGTTGTAAGTAGGAGAAAGGGAAATGGAATTATAACTAGGGAACTCCATAATTTAGTATGGAAATATGAGTTGATATACAAGATGAGTCATTAATCTGTCAGAAACCATATTTAAAAATGGAAGGAAAATGCCCTATTCAGAAAGTCAACACAAATAGGAACAATATATATGCCTTAAAATATTGAAAATTTTAAAATCCTCACATAGATCATATCCAGGATATATCACTATAGAGTCTATCCATGAGAATACTCATAAGCTATTTTGCTACATTTGCTTGGGGGAAAGTTACATAGGATTTTTTTTTATTTAGAAAACATGTTACTTAGCTGGAAAATAAACATTTCTCACTAGAATTAAATCCCCAAAATTCTTTTTTCACTTGGTGTCTTACATAAGAAATACATTCCTCCAAAATCTTTATAGCAGCTTTGTGATGAATCACAAAATCATTTCAGATGGCTATTTCTTATAATAGCCTTTAGCAGGAGCAGAGGATAACATTGGAAAGGACCCCAGAGAAGGTTGCACTCTATGAAACTAAGCACCTTTATCTAAGTACACAATATTCTTCTATCTAACTCCAAAGGAAGCATTTAAAGTTGAATTGAGTCCCTGTGACTATCTTCTCTAAAGATCACAATCCAGAAAGATTTTGATTGTAGTACTATTATCATTTAACAATATACTATGAATTTTCCAAGTGTGTACTCGAAGGAAAACTAATTCTTACCTTAAACAGAAGTAGGAAATAAGGCCAAAGTTGTATTTTATGAATACTAATATTTTGTTCTTACATGCATTTACCATTGAGTGACAAAAGTGAACATGAGGTTAATTTAAGAAAGTCATTTTTCATATGATACCAGAATGTAAATAGTCCATTATCAATAGAAAGGGTAGGAAAATAATTCATTTTAAAATCGAGTTATAAATTACTATAGTTTGCCAGACATTTTAATTTGTCATAATTATGTTTAGCTCATTTCTCCTAGAGACAGTTGCCAATAGTTACGTGTCCTAACCTAACCTGGCTTAATCTAGTTGCGCTCACTTTTACATCTTTAATCTTCTAGAATGGTTTATGTTCTGTGTGCCTCTGACTCCCTTATTTTCTGATAATTCACCTGCTCTTTGCCACCTTAAGTTATGGGAACCAAGTCATTAACTTAATTACTCTACTTTATATATCTGAAAGTGCTTTTCTTCAATCTGGAAAGGTGTTTACATTTGGTAAGGTTTGATGGCAAGTGGAATTAATCTTAAAAGCAAGATCTTGACATCTCTTTCCCTTCTAATTTTATCCATCCTAGTGTCTATAAATTCACCCAATATGCAGGGAAGTTAATATAGTCATTAAGCACATAATATAGCCTCAATTTTATAGGAATTAAAACAAATAATAACAATAACATAACTAAAATACAGCACATATATCACTGAGAATGTTGATGATGGAATATAGTTCCCTCTATGCTCTGCCTGACATACATTCTTGCTCTTTTATCCCATGTTCTACTTTAGTTTTTATGCTTATATGCATAGTTTGTCACTCTGCTCTTCCAAGACAGATATGGAAGTCCTTATAAAAAACACAAATGTAATTCTGAGAGATTTATTTTTCTAATCCAAAATATATTTAAGAAAAATAATTTTAAATGTTTTGCAATGCAATTTTTATTTATTTATTTATCTATTTATTCATTATCTATTTATTTACATAATTATTGGTCCCCTTGGGTATGCCCCCCTTCCTCTCCACCCCACTCTAGTCATTCCAACTCCTCTCTCTCTCTCTCTGCTATTTCTTAGATTGTGTTTCAGCCCATTGGTCTTTTCTTTCTGAAGCACTGTCCTTTACCTGGGCAAGGATCTGCATTCCTAGGGCCCAGTAGATTGTGTTGCTTAGATTTCTATTCCTGACTTTGTGATGTGCTTTCAGTCCAATTCCTTTGGAGCCTATCAGTGTTTCATCCTTCTTGATAGTTGTCTTCTCCATTTTGGTTTTAGTTCTATTTTGCTGCATCTTTGCTGTTTTGTTGGATTCTGGCTTAGGGAGTCAGTCTCTCAGTCCTTGTGACTAGGCAAGTTCCTCAGTGGAAATAAGACATTAGTGGATGGTTAGATCCGATTGTCTCCTCTCTCCGTTTGCTGTTTACCGCCTGACCTTGGGGCTCTGCCTTGATTCTGTGGCCTTCCTCCCACTGTGCTAAGGGAGGATATTATGTTCTTGGTGCAAACTTGGTGCAGGCTTCTCTGAGTCCTGATTTTGGCTTCCCACCCCTCATGACAGTATAAGTGTAGCTCTTTGATAAATCCTTGTTATGGTTGGTGACTCAGTACTTTATCTGTTGTTTCCCTCCATGCGCTTGCTCTTTATGAGTCTTGTCCAGGAGATTGGTGTTTCAGGGCCTTTTTTGTTGTGTGACCTCCTCTATGTCTAAAGCTGGTTCATTAGTGTTGTTCTTGTTCCAGGTGAGGACTAGCAGAATGACAGTAAGATCAGAGGGGTATGATGCTACCCACCAGCCCTTCTCTGTATGTGTCCCAGCAGGATGCAGGATGCGGGATGTGTGAGGCAGACCCCCACTCCTTTGGGTGGCTCCCCCCACCATACCCCCACCCAGCTGGCATTACCTGGGAGGGGATTCCTCCCTTTGGGCCCTCCCAGCATTGGGTGGCTCTGGGGAGCACACAGCCATGAATTCCACCCCACCAGAGGTCTGCACATGTGCAGTCCCAGGAAAGGGGGGGGGGTTTGCTACAATACAGTTTTAATGAGAGCTGACCAAAGGTAGCTCTCATTTTTGTTGTTGTTGTTGTTGCAGTACTGGTTGTATTTTCTTTATTTCTCATACAATTCAATCAGTCATTTCAAGTTGCTGTTTTTATTTTATTTACTAGGACTGGGTAAAGGAGAGTAAAACCTCAATCTAAGACCACCTCCAGCTGACACCTTTTTTATAAGATTTCATCATACATTTTCATTTTGTAGGAAAGGGTTTTTCTCAAGAAAGTACATATTCCACTCCACAATTACCTTTTCCCATTTAATCACAGAGAGACTGCTTTTATTCCACAGGTAATATTTGAAAGGCTAGTTTCTGCCTTCTATTCTTCCAATGAATTCCCCATAATGATTGCAGACATAGTTAGCTCTGTTTTCTATCAACATTTTATCACTTAAGAAACTGTGAAAACAAAACCCACTTTACTAGCACACTCAGGGTTTTGAGCTAAAGTAGTTGTAAATATTGAGCAAATAGTCTCACAAGGACCCATGGTTATCAAGTGCTGCTGTTCTTTGCCTAACCTAGAAAATAAGGTACAAACTAACATTTACAGAAATGAGCATAAGAATAAATGCTCAATAACTATTTTTAAATATACTGAATTTGTATTATTCTTCCAAGATATTTCCTTCTCATTCTAAATATAAAACCTATTAACTTGGACCAGGTAGAGATTGTCCTGATTTTAGACTTTATGAGCAGTATTGTACTGAATTAGAAACAATATTGCTATATATCATATTTATTGACTTTTCCAGTTACAATGCTATAGTGTCACCTAGAAAGTATCTTCAAACAGCACATCTCCTAGTCTTGGCTGTAATGATGGGGTCAGAATGTAATAGGAGAAACTGGAAATTGAGGACTTGCTGTCTATGAACCTAATTTTAGTAAATCTCTACTGCTTCTCAACTTTTAAACTACTTATAAATGGATGCTCCATTGTAGCCATTCTCAAAATGTGGTCCTGATCAACATCTCCTCACTAGATAGAATTTATTTGAAATGCAAAAATCCAGACTCCAACCAAAAGTAGTGATCAAGGAGCCAAAGGCTATGTGCTAATCTGTTTTTAACAAGCTCTCCAGGTGATCCTATGCCTGCCAAGATTAGAGGGTCACTTGTCTGCAGCCCAAGTTCACAAAATTTTGTGGGGCTCAGAGCACCTGTGTTTTTGCTCAGTTCAAGACAGCCAAATTAGTATTGTGGAGGAGGGAAATCCTTGAAAGGTAATTGTATGCACAGTACAGTTTGAGGACCACAGTACAGTTTGAGAACTAGTATGGTCTACATTAAAAAATTTGTTTTCAATGAAATAAAATTTCTGTATTTTTAGACTTCTGGTCCAGTCAGTCTTCTCTGCTAGTGATTCTGCATCCCTTCCTCACACATCCTAACTCTACAACACCTCCTAATATTCATTAAATATAAAATTGTTATCACTATAACCAACTGGCCCTTCTGTAAATCCCTACATTCTCTTCTTCCTGGATGAAATGTTACTTTTATTGTGATAAACAACAATCTCTAAAGACATATAAGGCAGTTGTCAGGTATGCTTCCATTATACTTATATTTCCTTGGTTATTTCATTTAATCTAATCTAATTGGTTTAGCTTTGATAGCTAAATATTATTCTTTTCAATTCATTTAAATTCCATAAAAATATACTTTTAATCTTACTATGACCCATATTAACTCAAGATTCAGTTAAAACTATGAAGGAAAGAAGTAATAGCTGCTATTTACATAGATTACTATCACTGTTTAACATATATAAATCTCTTTCTAAATGTTTAAAGTAATTTAATGGCACATTTACTATGTGGTCAATGTTTCCTTGATGAAAATGTAGAAGTAATGAAACTTAATCAAGTCACACATTGGAAAGTCAGGATTTACAGACAAACAGTCTGGGCCCAAAGTTTAAGCTCTTTACTAAGAAATAAGTCAAGACATTCTCTCTGAGTCTTTCCTAGAAGGTCTTAAGGAATCATTCAAAGTTCTGTAATTTTCTTCTTCATTAGATTAGTGATTTAGTTTGAGCAGAGCAATGTGTTTCATGAGCAGCTAATCACTGTGAAGATTATGCTCCCCATCCACATATTTACCCACTCTGTGAGTGCTCCATGTTTCTCATGGTTTTGAAAAAAGAAATTCCTACAAAATGTCAACTTTATTTTAGCTATAAAATAACACGTAAAGCTTCTAGAAGGTTTACTTTTCAGCAAAAAAATTATCAAAGTCTGCCATTATGACCATGGGCACAAACTCAAACCTCTGTATTGTTATGTATGGCAGATAATAGAAAACATTAAAATTAGACTCCAATTTTCAAATGTTAATTATATTCAAATTATTTTTAGTCATTCTCTACAACTCTTTGATTGCAAAATTCTCTGTCCATTAAACACAAATCCCCTCTCCTCTCAAGCCAGTCCTTAACAACTTCTTTCTACGTTGTTTCTATGATTTTTGACTAATTTGGACATTTTCTATGAGTGCAGTCATATAGTGTATGTTCTTTATTTTTGAGTTTCATTCATGTATTAGCAAGTGATCGAATTTCCTTTCCTCACAGCTGTTCTTACCAACCAATACAAAGCTTGTCCCTACTTTTTTAGCAAATGTTTGTATACATATAATCACAAACAAAACTTTGCTAGACATAGATTGTAAAATAACCATATCCTAAATTTAATTTTGGTTTTGCTGAATCTACTTGCTTATTTTATTTACTCTAAAGGCACACTATATTACATGACTAGTTGTTTTGTGTCAACTCTTCAATGCCAGAGAGTTAAACATGCAAAGTTGGGTTAGAAATAAAAGCTGTCCTCTTACCCATTTCAATTTTTTTTCAAGTACCACTTTAAATGTTTCAATGACAAATGGTATCTTCCCTTTGAATTTAGTCATATATGTGTTTGTGTGTTTCATCTTTTTTTGCGATATTTTTTTAACATTAGCATCAGATATCACAGTTGGGACTAATACAATACTGACATCTGGTACATTTTGTCTCCTTCAATCCATTCTCAATATTATAGTTCCCATTCCATAGAAAGTTATGTTATGGTCATGTTTCTTCCCAGTTCAAAAATGCTGAATAGTTGCTGTACAAATTCTAAACCTCACACATATGAATCTGCCTTTCCTGTAACTACTATTAATCCATGCTGTAGGCTTTATTATTATATTATTATGTACCAGCTGTATCTGGGATTGCTCATACTGATTGTGATCTTTTATGTTCTGCCTTGGCTCCTTATAGAATCCCTATATAGATTCCCCATAGAATCTACATATTCTTCCTGCAAAATGCTAGTCATTAACCAATGGACGGAAACCTCCCTTGCCAGCAGAAACAGCTATGTCACTTCTTCTCTGGAAAATGTATTCACCAAGTAGGAGCTAACTGCCATTTAGGTGAATATTGATCCTACTAAAGATGAATGCTTACCATTTTTTATTTTCCTAGACACATATATAGGGACAATTATTAGCAGATCACATAAAAATAAATACCTACTAGAGCTGGATGATTTATTATACTAAGGTGAACTGAGTGAGGTGCTCTACATAACAAAAGAATTACAAAGTTTTTATAGTTTATTATCAAATTCATATCTGTAGAAACCTGGAAAAATATATTGGGAATGGATTATAAAGCTCTTATGCCAAGGAGAAAGAAAATTCTTGTGGGTTGAGCCAACTTATTGATGAGGGGTGTGCTTAGATATTGTAAGTTAAGTTCATATTTGTTTCAGTAGCTAAATTTTGTCCATTGTTGGGCAGAAAACCAAACCAAATGGTGGATTGACATAAAAGAAGTCAAAATACTGAAATCTGCTTCCAAACTATAAAGGGAAAAAAATCAAGTGGTTTTCATTATTTTGTAGATAATAGAATATTGATGTTAAACATGGATACAAGGAGATTATTTAGGAGTCCATTTTAATTGTTTGCTTATGTTCATGAGAATTAAGCAGTTAAACTTCTATATTTTACATAAGTAAACATTTTATGATTGTTTGCTGATTGTTTTTTAGATCTGTGGAATACAACAATCTTTCTTAAAAGCCATGGATATTTACTATATCCATATGTAACTTACAAAATTGCCATGCTTCAATTCAGTCTGCAAACATATGATAGAGAAAAACTGAATTTCTAAAAGGAATAACAGGAAGCAATTCAGTAATGTTCATAACACATCAGAGAAAATAAATTTTGTAATTTAGGAATGACTATACTTGACAGGAAGGTTATTTCCATCTTAGGGTAAATATATTATCTATTATAGATTTTCAAATTTGGGAAGCCAACCATAAACCATATTTTGAAGTATGCTCTAATCTAAAATGTTATGTGATATATATTTGTTCCTTAAATATTTTTTAATAAAAATAGCTAGCATGGAGAAAATTAGCCAGTCTAAAATGCAACATGCAGATATTTAATAATCATGCTCTCCAATGCAGATGATATATCTCAATATAACTTGCCAGCACTTAATCACTTTTATGGAATTACAATTTAGTTTTCACTAACTGTGATTTACTTAGTGTGAGCTGATTTATGCCATTGAGAATTTGTTTAGTTAATGGAACATTTTAATTTATGACAGAAGGCAGCATAAAATTGCTTTGAATATCTGGATTACATTACTATTGACTGCCAGTCAAAATTTGAAATGAAACAAAAAAATGACTGACAAAAGCATTTTTATTTCAGCTGTAACTGTCATTAACTGGGTAGCGATTTGAAACTAAAATCCAAGGAACTAGTAGTTTTTACACTTGTTTCTCCAAACTCTTGACTATAGATATTGCAGTTCTCACTGACATATGGTACTGTCTGTGAAATCTTTTCAGTGAAGCCTCACAGGGAGAGTGAGATGTTTCATAAAGTTGTGTCATCAGTATGCGATTGGCACCCAGCACTGGGTCTCCTTTCATCTGTCCCAGATGGCACAGATCCCTGACTCTTAAAGTATATGCCTGAGATAAGAAAAGAGTTGAAAGAAAACTGGCTGACAGTCTATCCCAATGATTTCAGAATAATATGAATGGGTCAAATAAGCCAGAAACAAGGAAAGCTTAGACTTCTCCATGATTGTAAGATTATTTAACCTTTACCAACAAATTATGCCAATTTTTATGTTGCCTTTTTTTATAAATATCAATTTCAATACAATAGCTATTCATCTCTTGAGGTTATTTCAGGCTATAAGACTATTCCAGAAAGCATCTAATAAATTTGATTAGCCTGTCACAAACTCAGAAAATTTCAGGGCTTAGTTAAATTCACATGTACATTTAAGTTCTTGGAGCTAGATATTTGCTGTTTTACCCACTAAATTCTTTTCAGCATAAGAATCTGGGCACTGAGTGAGTGACTTCTTTGGATTGAATCAACTAGGTTTTTCTTGCCTTCTTCCTCTTTGATTTGCTAAATGAAGACACTAGCAGAAGCTAGAAACTAGGGGTGAAGAATGACATCAGAAAGATGTGAAGATATTTAGTTCCCAGCTATGTGTTGGGGGGAATTGTCACTCTATATTCTTATTCTAAGAATTTTGTTCCTGGTGTTATCCTCTCTCAATGTACCAGAATCTGTAAATTCTGGCAACCATTTTCTCCCTCACCTCCAACCTCATTATTTTACTTAGCCCCAGACTACTTCACCATCTCTTGCTAGCTTTCCTTAACCTTACAAACAGCTTTACAAAGAATTTATCCATTTCAAGATCTTTCAGTATCCCTACTTGAGTATCCCATCTATATTTTGGTATGCCCACATTACCTCTTAGTTTTTCGACTAAGATTGAGTGTATTTCTTGCAATGTCTCTGTAATGCAATAAACTTGTTGGGTGTCTAATCTTCATTATAACACCTTTTTTAAAATTATCATCTGATTCATATGTTTTAATAAACATAGTAACAGATGAATCATTACTCCCTAAGATAGCCAATTCTCTCATTCATCAACCTCTAACTGAATTTACTCTTATTTTTGACAAGGTAGGATGAAGAATTACTTTATAATTTTACTGATAATTTTTAAGTGTGAAAATTGAAAATATTTGTAAAATGCAAGTTATGGATGTTAAAAAGTGAGTGACTAGGTACCTGGATTATTTTAAGAGAGAGAGAAAGAGAGAGAGAGATTTACTAAACCTTGAAGATATAGGCATACATTCCAAAAGTACTACAACAGGAATCATTTTTACATTCAAAATAATTCTACAGAAATCAGGATAATGGTTCACAGGTGACATGGTGGTGGGGGAATTTTGAGATATATATAATAATGTAAAAATATATATGTACTTGTTAAAATATATGCTAAAAATAATTCAAAACTTGGAATTTCTCTGAGAGTGATTACTTAAGGAACAATAATTTCATGCATTTTCAGGGGTAAAAAGAATAGTTCTAGAGTAGCTTTCATGTCAACTCTAGTTCATAATTTTGGAATTCATTCCTGTGATATGCATTGATTAATAAACACAAGCCATTTCATCTAGTTCTTGTTAACTTACACTAAAAATGAGAATGAAATATAGAGACCCACTATTATTAATAATAGTCTACCTTCAAACCAGAAACCTCATAGTTAATTCATGGACAAATTTAATGAAATATAGGTATTAAAAATTTATCAATTTCTCTCTTCCACTTTTGGATTGGAAAAACATGTAGAAGAGAACACTTTACAGAAGACAGCAGCTTTAGGTGCTGATCTTAATGTTCTAAATCCTTTTTACAATCTTCAAATTTTATGGATCAAAATCTTTTCAACTTCTTGCTAGTTCTCTTATGGAAAGATCAGTTATATTCAGCTTTTTAAAAATGATATAATAGATATTATCATTGAAAAAATTAGCCTTTAGGTCTCTAGTTACCATGTGTAAATATCAGTTTAGAAGAAAAGATAGAGATTATGAGGTTATAAGGATGAGAATAGTGTTTCTGTATTATATTGTCATCAAGAAGAATGAAGTTTAATCATTTGCAGTCTTTGATCATCTAAACTCAAGATTAATATTTCAATAAAACATGTGTTTGACTTTGATTGGACAATGTGATCCTCCTAGTTAAAGGTAATAACTTTTATTGATATTCCTCTCAAATCATTTGTATAGGGAAAAAGAGGATTCTCTAAAAGAAATGAAGATGCTGTTACCAGAAAAAAGATACAGATACTCAGCCAAAGAAGAAAAAAATAATGACTTTTTTGTTTGTTTTGCAAATAAATAGAAGAATTTTAGTAAAGGTGTAAAGGTAAGACTGGGAAGGCTGTTTTTGGTAAATGGCAAGAATAGGAGGAAGCTAGGGTTGAAAGAGCTAAATATAAATGGGGTTAGTAGCTCTCTATCGGTTTTGTTGTTGATATTCTTTAATGCCTCTTCTATTTTTTATTTGGACCAGAATGACTTGAATATTATATAAAAATGTTGAAAAGTCCAAGCAGATCAATTAGATCAGACCAGTTACACTGAAACAGATCTAGTTCAAGGAGATCATCTTTGGTGAAAATACACTTTTTATAATGGTGGTAAAACAAATGATTTGATTTTTGGATCAAAAGAATTCGAAAAATATTTATTTTTCAGCAAGACTTTATTAAAATATACAGAAAAATGTTCTCATTAGGAAACAGAAATGTACGAGGGTGAAGATTAATACAAATCAAATATGTGGACAAATTAAAATAAGAAACAGAGACACAAAACAATAAAATACTGTCAAGCTACAACGTAAGTTGAAATAGAAATTTGATAAGAATAGTGCAAAGACAAGTGGAAGATAAGTAGAAATAAAAGTCTCTAAGGTTCTAGTGTATACAAAAATCAAATATGAGTGATTTTATTAAGTTGTAACAAAAAAGATAGTGTGTTCCAAAGGTGAACATATAAAAATATTTTAAATGTAACTGAAATCTAATTTTTAAAAATCTAATTACAAATAAAGTAAGATATATCTTTTTTTTTTAAACATATACAATTTTATTTTGTTCTTTAGGTTACAACCTCTCTGTTATATATATTTTCCCCCTCCCTCTTCCCTCTGGTGCTCCTTGCATTCTCTCACACCCCACTCTTTGTGGTTTATTATGTGTGATTCCATTAATATCTTTCCTATGTTAGTGTCTTTTCTCTGGGTGAGGGACTGCATTGTTGGGTCCAGGCGAACCTTGCTGTTAGATTTTCAGTCTTAAGTTTGCGTTGGGTGGCCAGGTTATATTCGTTTGTGATCTGTCCATGTTTTCTTGCTGCAGGCCGTCCTCTCCAATCCAATCCTATCTCTATTGCTTTGCTGCTTTTCCTTATGGCTCTGGTGTTGGGCTTTGAGGGTCTTGCCCCCAGCCAGTATTGATCAAGAAATTTCTCTGAGTTGAGGCTTTTTTTTTTTTTTTTTTTTTTTTTTTTTTTTTTTTTTTTTTTTTTTTGAAACTAGATCTCCCTATTTTTGCCCGTGGAACCACAGGCTCTCGTTGCCCGGGGTACCATGGACTCAAGCAATCCCCAGTCTCAAGCTTCCCAGGTGGCTGGGATTACAGGTGCGCAGCACCACACCCAGCTATTCTTTTGGAACTAGGTCTCGCTACGGGCCCCGGGCGGGACTCAAACCGCAATCCCGAGCCCCTGCCGCTTCATTGGCTGAAGCTTAAAGGCACGAGCTACCGTGCCCGGCCCATAGTTCAGGCTTCTGCGAGTGGCCTTTGAAGATTATCTCCTCTCCTGTAAAATGTATTTTATACTGGATAGTCATTATGCAATGTATCAAAACATGTAGAATACATCATGAACAAAATGTAAAGGGAAAGACGGTTTTAAATATGCTTATTAGAAGTAAAGGTACTTAAGCTAATTAAAATTGGTGAATTGACTTAAACTATATATAAAGATAAGAACAGATGTAAAAATATCAAAACAAAGCTAAAATAAGGGAAAATCAAAAACCAAAAATTGAGACAATAGATAAAAATAAAGTGGAACAATTCGTTAAACAAAGGAAGCACAAATTATGACCAATGTGAAAGTTGATATTTATATCTGTATAGATAATTAAAACTGAATGAAAATATATGAGGAATATTTTTACCCCATTAAAGCTGAAACTTTGGAAAAGATACTTTTTTTTACAAAACACATAATTTACTAAAATCAAAAAGAATTGACCCTAAAATTTATCTGCATTAAGTCAATAGAATCCTTTAAAAAAACGGGGTTGACAATTTAAAATCAATCAATAAATTGATTGATTACTTTATTAAAAAATAAAAAACCTCTTTAAAAGAAAAGTCCAGTAACAACTTATTGTATTACTCAATTTCCCTCAAATTAGAAAAGATATATCAGCACCATAGTCCACGGTGCAGAACATTCACTGTCTTGATGGTGCATGTAGTATGACACTGTACACTTGAAGAGTGTTACCTCATGCCTCTAAATGACAGTTACAAACCAGTGCTTTCTCAATACATTTTTATAATATTTGTTTAATAAACATAATAAATGAACACATCTCCAAATTTTTATTAAAGTACCATTGCATTACAACATTATATGAAATTCAAGTGTCCTTTACTGAAGATCTGCAAGCATGTATATAGTACACTAAATTCACTGCTAAAATCTAAATATATCCTTTACTACAACCACCAGTGTTATATATTTTGCCACTACATTATAAAATGACTGCTCATTTTATAAGGCTAAGCATATCTTAAAACCCAAATTTATAAAAAGCAAAATTTCCAGTTTCCAAAGAATGATATAAAAAAATCTATCTACATAATGGTAAATCTTATTAGAAATATAAAAAGGATAATAAATCAAACCAAGTGGTATTTAGTCCTCATTTAGTTAAATATTTAATAGAAATATGTGAACGACCAATTAATAGTTATAGGCATAAACAATTGCAGCAAAATCTTAACAATTATAGCCTGTAAATTGTATGAATAAAACTGTTCCCTATAAACGTCTTTCAAATTATTTGTTAGAATTTTTATATAGAACACTGGAAAATATATAATTGGTAAAAATTCAACCATTGATCTTTATCTTTATAAATAAAAGAATTTTAAAAGGGGGGTGGGGACTAAAATAAAAATAAAAGAATAAAAAGTACATAAATATTCCAATAGATCCAGAAAAGCATATGATGAAATTGAATATCCAGTCATGACTAAGAACTTTTAAAAAATAAGAATAAAGATAATTATCTCTAATCTAAAAAAGAATTCCTAATAAGAAAAATAAAAACAAACTATATGAAACATCTTAAATATTTATGAGTTAAAAGGTTTCCCTGTATAATTGAAAATAAAAAGAGATAAAGGGAAATAAATTGATATATAATATAACCACCTTTATTCTACATTGAACTCAGGTCCTGACCAGTACTACAAAGAAATAAAAATTAATAAAAGGACTAATAATTTGAAAGGAACAATAAAATTGTTCTGCGTTGCAGAGTGTGATTGTGCAAAAAAAGGGAAAAGTATATATAATAACAAATATTAATTTTAGCAAATTATAATTGCATATTCATATAGCCACAAAAGAGCATAAAAAGTTGGTGTACTTTTATTTAAATAGTATTAAAAACTTCAAGTTAAATAAAATATTTGTAAGACTTCTAAAATATATGTCACTTAGTAATATTGATAAATATTTCTAAAAGACCTGAATAAATTAAGAGATCTTTATGATCTTGTAATGCTTGGTATTATAAAGGTGTCAATTTAGTCCAAACTGATCTATAGATTTAATTATATCACTAAAAACCACTTCAGGTTTTGTATGTGATCTTGAAGAATAACAGCAGTATTTAAGTATTTTCATTGTCATACAGGAGAATTTATTTTAAATCTATACTAATTTAGTGTCCAGAGAACATAGACAAATGCAACTGAGGAGCCCATAGAAAGCTAACATACAGAACTATTTAGTGATTGCATTTGTTGTAGACTCTGCTTAGCAAATTATCCCCAAACTTAGCAGCTTAAAACAACAAACAATACCTCAGTTTCTATGTGTCAGGAATTCTCCAGCAGCTTAGCAGTTTGGTTCATAATCAGGGTCAATCATGAGGTTATAGTCAAGCTGTCAGCTGAGGAGTTGCAGTACTGAATTCTGAGCTCACTTGATAAGAGTCTTTTGGTAAGAGGCTTCATTCCCTATCATATAATTCTCTCATGCATTGACCTGCAATAAGAGGTTTCTTCCAGTAAGTGATTTGAGAGAGAGTGAGAGAGGGCAAATGAGAAAATGCTCAAAATAGCTAACTATCAGAAATGTCACAGTACACTCTGCTGATGTTAATCACTACTCAGACTAAACTTGATATAATGTGGAAGGGGACTATCCAAAATCATGAATGCCAGAAGGTGAAGATGCTGGGCACCATGTTGGAAGCTACCTTGGTAATAATGGTCAATTTGCAGTGCAGTGAAAAATAAAAGTATTTTTAAAAAGTGATTATGAATCTTAAGGAAAAATCAAGGTTGGTTGCATATTATACAATAAAATAAAAAAAAATCACAAGATTTCATGCAAAAGATAAGAATTTAAGAAGGAAATATGGAAATATCTTCATGACTTTTTGTTTGGTAGGTAAAATTTTTAAACAGGTTGTAAAATATTAATTACAAGTGAAATAAAGCAAACACCTCTGTTCAATTAAAAGATACCTTTATAAAAGTTAAGTAAAAAGTCACATAGAAAAATATAGCTATAATTCATATCTGAAATTTATATTTTAATGTGGAATATTTAATTCTCTATTCAACAGATTCATGCTATCTTCTAGTGAGTTACACCAAAAATTAAAATTTACAATAATAAAAAAAAATCCTTGTTTATCTGAGGCTATATTCTATACTTTTCATTTTATATGATGAGTAATTGGTTATACTACCTCAAACAATTGGCTTTTCAATAACATTGTAATAGGACAGCACTCAGACATAAGGGAAATACAACTTTCACTGTAGTAATTAGAATAAAAATTACTCCATGAATCTTGACATTTTAGTCTAGGTGTTAGTTATAGAAGAAAATTAATTAGCTATAAAAAATCTAGGAAGTGTGTTTGTTTAAAATGCACATATCTATCTATCTATCTGTCTATCAATCTGTCTGTCTGTCTGTCTATGTATCATCTATCTATTTACTGCATTTTTTCCAAGAGCTTCAAGCCTGCAACATGTCACTTTATTTTAATAGGAACCTTAGGGATTGACTGGGAATACATTGGTGTCTGTTTCTTGAAAGGAAGACAGAGAAAGCAAGAGAGATTTCCTAGTCCTTAAATAGCTAGTATATAGAAAATATTGGGACAAACAAAGATCTAATCTCTCATTTGTACTTCACTACATTTACTGAATTTACTAAATATTTTATTTAGGAAATTGGAGTACACCAATAATAAGTCAATTATTATATCAAATAATGCTGAATGAAACAATATTTTTGCATAGAGAAGAAATTTTTAATTACAAAATTCCTGTCATTTGAAATTTTTCTTATTTCAATGAATAAATGACATAAGGTATATAAAGTTATATATATATATATGTTATATATAGTACACTGGTATTTGGGGGCTTCATGTTAGGAGTCTGGGTTGTAAGGTACAGAGTATTTAGCTATTAGATATGTTTTGAAACTGGTATGCAGTTAATTCCTCTAGAAATGTTGTTTGTTTTTCTTTTTTGTCATGGGATACTCCACTCCTTAGATAGACTTCATTGTTATATAAACCAGCTCTTCTTAACCAGTAACTGGGGTTGCAGTGTCCTAACTCCGAACTTGCCTTTTCAAATTCCAAAGAAAAAGGGGGCCTCTTAGAAATCTCAGTGGTTAATTACTCTTAATTCCTTTGACTCCTGTACCAGCTTTCCATCCATAAACCAATCCTACTAGTTGAACTATCATGTTTTGATAAGCTTAGATCAACAGTGACCCCTTGGAACAAAAAGCAGAAGCACTTTTCTCTGAGCTTATAGATTTTGGGTAAAATAAATTTATTTCCTCATGGAACATTGGAAAGTCTTATTTTAAAAGAGAGGGCGGTAGATGAAACTATTATCAATTAGTTACTTTGCAAATTACAAAAAGAGTAATGATTAAAATGGTGTAATTTTCATGAGAAGATAAGATAAAATCTTTCCATTTGCAACAATATGAATGAATATAGAATACATCATATATGAATTAAGTCAGATGGAAAAGACATGCCATATGATTTAATTTACGTGTGGTGCATAGCGAAACCAACAAATTAAATAACTAAATAAAGCAAAGACCATCTTAGTGGTTCTAGTAGAGAAGGGGGAAATGAACATGGGTAAATTGAGTAACGAGCAATTAGTGGTTAGAATTGTGCTTTTGTAGTGAACACACCGTATTATATACGTATTTTGATTTATATTGATTAATGTTGAAGTTCAGTGTCACTTCAATAATTCAATAACCTAAAATAAAGCTTGCCTATAAATCAGCACCATAGTGAACATAGTCCTGGCTGAAGACTGGCAAATTGTGTTCTAGGCTCAGTTTTGACACACACACACACACACACACGTAACCTTGGTAAATAGCCTCTCTGGATCTGAGTTCAATTTATAAGATAAGATGGTTTAAAAAAATTAACTCCTTATTCCAGCACATTAATTCACTCTAAATTACATCAAAAAACACTTGTCATATGTAATATCTATAACAAGTTTGAAAAAAAGACATAATGAAAATATTTTGCTTTGTGAGGATTTGTTTTTTTCCCCTTAATTAATTTTTTATATGTTGTGGGTACAATTTCTTGTTGTTATTTACATCATTATCTACCCCAGGGTTCTCCCACCACCTTCCACCTTATGACCTGTGAACCATTGTCTTAATCTTTTGTGCCCCTTTCACCAAAATTCTCCTTTCCCCCTTTTATCCTCTGTGCTTCAATTTTCCTAAAAGTTGTATTTAAATATTTCTTGTCTATTTTTTTTTCATTTTCCCTTTATCCCTCATGTGAGACCATCCAATATTTCTCTTTTTCTTTCTGGCTTATTTCTGCCAGCATGATTCCTTCTAGTTTCATTCATGTTGCAGCAAATGACATTGTTTGTCTTTTTTGATTGATGAAGAATATTTCATTGTGTACATACACCACAGCCTTCTGTACCAGTTATCTGTTTTGGGGCATTGGGGTTGTTTCCATATCCTGGCTATTGCAAATAATGCTGCAATAAACACCCAGGTATAGGTGTCTTTATGAATTAGTGATTTTGTCACCTTTGGATAGATTCTTAAAATGGGTTTGTTCAAACGGGAGTTCCATTTTCTGTAGTTTAAGGTCCGCCACATAGCTTTCCATAGTGACTGGATCAGTTTTCATTCCCACCAGCAGGGTATAAGTGTTCCTTTCTCTATTGTGTTAAAAACCTGTGCCAAATGGATAGCCATCCTCCAACTAACTATAGTCAGATACAAGCTTGGATAGAAAAAAAAAAAAATTGCCTTCGTTTTGTCAGTGAGAAAGACAGTCAAAGGTCTAGTTAAAAACTTTATGGGTAGATATTCCAAAAATGGATTACCTTACAGGAAGCACTTTCTGGACTGTAAAGCTCCTATTAAGGGGCTGATGCTTGTCAAACAATGACATTAGGGTAGAAGTAACATTTAAAATCTAGCAGTAGCTGCATATAATTTATAGCAGTAGTTGCATATAATTTATAGAAGTAAAAGTGTTAAAGAGTCAAAGTAGTAGGTGCCTTAGGGTATGGGAGAGGTGTCTCCAGGGGTGAAAAAAAGGAAGTCAAAAATAAAGAAGTTGAGATTTCTAAAAATACCAATTTCACAAATTTGCCCTGGGCTAACCTCTCTTACATTGTACAATCTGTAAGCCAAATATCTTAAATTATAAATCAAGGAAACTTAAACCTACATAATTATTGTCATACCATTCTGAAGAAAAATGTTCAGAAAAAAAATACATAAAATATTAATGAAACTATCTGCCTCCACTCCTCTAACATTTAAATCAAAGAATCAGGTTTATGAGTGGTACAACCAATCCCAGCTGCAGGATGATTTACAAGTGCAGAAGTAATCTATAAGTCTACGTGGCAGGCCACTAGATGGGCATTTATAAATTAAAATCAATATATGAATTTCACTCTGAAGTCTATGGTAGTTAGTGCTGATAGCAGAGCCTGGTGAATGGCCTCTAAACCTGTTTTCACTCATAGATCACCACATTTCCTACCAGCAGGAGTTCAGAGACAATATGCCTGGGAATTCTAGAGGGCAAAGTTACTCTGTGAAAGACTGCCTATCCTTGGAATGTTTTGTAAAACATATTGGCCATAGAGATACACATTGGCCGTAGAGATAAACATTTTAGAGATGAGGATTATTTTTTGATAGCTTTTTTTTTTTTGTCAAGCAAAGTAAATAAAATTGATTAAGTGACCAAGTTAATAACACTAGCCACCACTTTAGCATTTAATATATGACATGCAGGTGTAGTTTTCATCTCATTCAAGCAGCAGGGTGAATGATTAGTGCACTGACTTGAAGCTAAATTTCCTGGGTTTGAATACAGTATTCAAAAGTAGGACTTAGACAAGTTAGTTAACCTCTCTGCACTCAGTGTCTTATCTACAATATACCTATGATTTGGCATCTTATGCCCTCTCACCCTGTGCTCAGTTCCCAGATATAATCAATTGAAAGATTTCCTGTATAATTTTTCAAATTATTTATGGATTTGAAGCATTAAAAATTACACTTTTTACATAAATGGGATTATGTTATACCATGGGTATTTCACTTTGTAGTATATCTTCTCAAACCTTTATTAATGTGATAGAAGATAATCTTTCACAAAATAGTACGCATTTTATATGCATACTAATCTATTGTGCAAATGAACAATTCTTCTCTAACATCAAAATGGGAATGTTCTGTTTACAATTATTTCATAATTGAAAAGTGGATGGTAGGAAAAGGAACAATAAATAATCTTGCATGTACCCAGCTGAAAAAATATCTAAGTATATCTGCATATTGAGATGTACTTTTGGTTTGGGGGCAACAAACTCTAAGTAAAAATTTCACCTCCTAATTGCAATTTGTGTGTGTGTGTGTGTGTGTGTGTGTGTGTGTGTGTGCTTTCTACAAATTGAAGAACTGGAAAATCATGTATACTTGAATTGCGTATGAAATGGAAGTTAACTAAGAATCTGGAAGGCTGTCTTTAGAATAAAATGCTTCACATGCTTGTGATATTCTTTGGTTGTTTATATAGTACTTCCTCACTTTATCCAGATTATTTGCTATGTTCTCATAATCAGTGCATTATAGGTAAGTGAGGAGTTGTTGCCTAGCACAGTATTAGATGAATATGTCATAATTTTCAAATATTTTTAATTCATTCACTAATTCAGTCTGATTATTTTGAAAGGAAGCACAATAAATAACTGCTGGAAAATATGTTGTGGAGGACTATTTGCTGTATAGTTAACTTTTATTTATACTTGAATTTTGCAGTTCTCTTGTAAAATACCACTAAGGTCACATTACAAAAAGTCAATTTGTTAAGTGATAGAGTTCACAATGTCAAATGTGAAAACTTTTTCCTGAAAAGGAATTTTTATAGCTTTATGTAAGTAAATTGTCTTTAAACCTCTTCTCTCCTTTTTTGTCACCGTATTCCTTGACAATTTCCTAAGACTTTATTCTGTCAAGGTGTCCCTCTGCAATTCTACAAGCTTTTGACCATCTCCAAATCTTTAAGTTTTTCTCCAGTGACAGTCTTTATCTACTAAGATAACCAGCTCCTTTTATCTCTAGGCCTCTAGAATGAAGGATTTAAGAAAAAATAGGGGGTGGGGGCAGTATGAACAGGATCCTTTGATGGTTTACAGACTTTAGTTTTTTTTATTCTGCTTTAATACAGGTGAGAAAACAAGCTGCTGAAACATCCCATTGAGTTTCTTTTACTTCCCATTCCTCATTAGGTATTTTTATGTATCTCTTGAAATATATAAAAAATATAAAATATGCTTAAGTATAACCCTTTATTTCATAATATATTCTCAGCTAAATATTTCAGGTTATCAAAAAATAATTATCTTAATCATTTTAGAAACCATTCACTAAGTGTACAGATAGATCTAATGACACAATTGAAAGATGAATTTAGTTTTGCCCTTACAGTCAAACTCGTTATAACCTTTTAAAACTTTATCTTGTCCAGCAGTGAAAATTAGAGAATTAACAACTTGTAATTTATTAAATTTACTCAGTATACTAATTATTATCTGCTTCATGATAAAAGAATCTTGAATTTCTTTATGTAATATCACTTACCTATCACAGTTCAGTGAAAAAATACCTCTACAGGATCTTGCAAGTCTGAGTTTGAACCAACCTTTTCATGATTTGCTAGCAGTGTGACATCCTGAAAATTAATCCATGAGTTCCATTGATCATATCTGTACACACAAGAAGATTTACTAATGTCTCTAAATCTGCAGTTCCTATAACCTAGTATTATTTATATTTAAGAAGGATAATGTAAAATTGTTACCTTTTATGGAACTGAAAAGGATAACATTCGTTTGGGAAAATAAAAAAGATTAACTTTTTCTCTTCTAGTTGGAGTATCATTTAATTTTTAAAAGTCAATTTAATGAATATCAGTATAAACTGGTGGACAAATTCAAAATTTATTTCTTATTCCACATTCCTCTCTGTCTTTGATCTGAAGTACAGTTTATACTGAGAACAATAAGGACCACTATTTTTTTCATTTTATTCACCCCATCTGGAGACTTCCAGCTGAGATTACAATTTTCCAAGGCTACAGGTAGATGTTATCAATTACCAGATGCTTCTTAGCTAGATAGTTTGAGTAGCTTTTAATGTCTTTAAATGCCAAATGATTGAAGATTAGTACTAATTATATGTAACATATTAAGCTACTGTAGACCTCTAATGTTAACAGTGACTAGCAGCACTTTTTGAATTACACCAATATTTAGCACCTCATTAAATAAGCTTTCCATGTTTTACTAGTCAGTTATAGTTTTCACTATTATAAAGCAGTATTATGACCTGGGGGGGGGGGACTCCCACAAACAAAGTCATTCATGATATTCTAATGCAAAGACTACAGATTTTCCATGGTAAAAAAAACTAAAATTTAGAATAGTTACTATTTACTAAATACTGGTGTTTAAAATTTATCAATTTCAAAGTTCAAGTATGACTTTCCAATTTAATTAAAAAGACAACGGATGCATTTTTAGATTTTGAAAATGCCTGGTTATGGCCAACGTTGATGAGAAGACTGGTTGGAAATTCTGAATGCTTCTGCTATGGTGGAAGGGTCAACAAAATGAGTTGGGTTGGGTTGCATCCTATAATCTGGTCTGACTACCTAATACTGAATGTCGCTTAGAAGATTAGCTCAGTTAATTGTTACGGTGTACTTTCACTTTATCCTCATTTCAAAAGAATCAAAAGTGATTTTCTGAAAGCATGTAAAACAGCTCCTTTGGGGTATTTAAGAAATAATACCTGAGTGTCTAACTCTGAAATATATTTATTCTTATTAAGCCATAGTACCCAATGAAAGATAAGAAGGACCTAACAGCTTTCAGTGCTAACTTCAGTGAACCCCATTTCCAGTATATGGTATAATATTGATTTACTTCTGAAATCAAAATACTTTCTTTTGTTCTTAATGTATGTCATTTTGTTAAGAATTTCTGCGGGAAAGTTAAAATGAAAATAGAACCAGTTTTTGTATTGAGGTACTTTGTCCTAAGTCCTAACATTTCATCACTGTACTATCCTATATTGAAGTAGGCAATAATGATCACAAAAGTACTGAATCATCTTCTGATATGTGGCAAGAAAAATGATAGATCATGTGAGGGTCTGACTTTGGGTTCTGGGCGCTAATTGCTGATTTAAAGGCATGTTATAGGCTTTCCTGAATAACTACACTATTTACCTCATCTCAATACAGGCTTAAATATTATCATAGGTAATAAAAATGATAGAAATAATAATTTTTATTTACAGATACTGGTGTGTTCTACTAAAATATCCCACTAGAAGTCAGATACCAGTGTGTTCTAACTAATATTTCCCAGCAGGAGAAGTCAAAAGAACATAGTATATTAAGAAAAATTTAGAATGAATGTGATTTACAAATATACAATAAATATTTCTAATAGTTGTCTGGGATTATAAGAATACTACGTGCCTGTCTATGTAAAAATAGGTTGACTCTTTGGGGTCCAGTCTGAATGAGTTATTTTCTTATTAGCAATTATTGTTATCAGATAATTTTATCTCTTAAAAAATATCATTACGACAGATGTCAAAAGTTTCATTTGAAAATATATGCATTTCAAATACATATATATCTGAAAATATATTTGAAAATATATTTCATTTGAAAAAGTTGTTTCATAACTTTTTAAGTTATGAATTTTGAACACATCTATCCAATAGACAAAGACTAGGGATGTTGCATCATTTTTAATTTAATAATATTAAATGTGGCATCATAGAAATAATTTAGTTCAAGAAATATACATAGTAGTTAAGGCAGCTAATAATTAGTCACATTTAAACATTAATAAAAATGTTAATATTTTTACCTATTAAGGGAATATTTTACCTACCAATTTCTTACCTTTGGAAATAGATTCTACTCTTACCTATTTACACTAAAGAAACTTCAGGTTTGATACTTTATTTCCCATGAGTTATAAAATATGAGGCTTAAATACTTCTTTAACAAAGATTGTTTTAATTCTTGGACCTGTATATTTGTTCAGGCTCTGTTCCCCATATTTGCTAAAGACTTTTGCTCAATTATAGTAACAGTTAATTCTGAGTTTAGATCTTGAAGTCCCTTCTGCAAAATTGAAATGAAATCCAAAGTATATACACAATAACATAGAATTACCCTCATAATTCTAAGCACAAATATATGTCTTCCTTTTGCTATTGGAGAAACTCCCTGCAGTCATTGTGTAGATACTTTCAATGTTTCATTTGTACACAGGTGTCCCAGTATACACTGTTTAGCCTGGGGCAAGATACAAAAGTACAATATGTATAAATATTTAAGTTATAAAATCTTAAATAAAATATGTTTTACATTCCTACTTTAACAGACTTCTTTTACAATGATGCAGAAGGCCATATTTGAACTAAAAATTTTCTGACTCCTTCCACTATAATTGACTAAAATGTAGTATGATGAAAGTAAATCCCTGGTCCTACTCTGATATTCTCTCTTTAGCTTGGGCTATAAATTCTTCACTGGAGAGGATCTGAGCTGTATATCTTCATGTCTACCACAGTGAACAAGCCCAAGATAACTGTCCCTACAGTAAAACTTCACATTCTACTTCCATACTTAAGCAAACAATAAAGAAGGAATCTTTTCTTTGATCTGCTCACATGATGTGTACAACTGTGTCATGGACTGAGCATGTTGTCTTAAAGGTACTAACTGAAGAGAATACTCAAATAATCCTTCTTTACGGAAGTTGTAACATGAACCAAATGATGACACTTGTAATCACTTTAAGATTTTTGCCTAAAAGCTATACCCAGCATGGTATGGCCACACATTGTTTCAGAACTTAGAGGATGATGTTCCATTGTAATTGTCCAAGGTGGTAAACATTCACACAGGGAACAAGATAGAAAGATATATTGACTGCAAACAAGTCAAGGAAAAAGAGGAGAGGAGCAAAGAAAGGAAAATAAAGTCTTTGGAGTCTGAAGACCCTAGTAAAACATAGTTTCAGGAACTGGCAAGCTGCAAAAGAATATTGGGACTTTTAAGAAAGTTTCACAATTCACTTTCAGAAAGTAATATAATGAACTCTGCCTACTATTGTTGATACTCCCTAGTAATATATGTTAGAAGGTGATGCTTGGGGTGGTACCTTGTGAGTAGGATGAAAAAAATCTTTCAAAAATCTGGAAAAAGTTATAGATACAAAATAAGAAACCATTATTAGAATAAAGGAGAACTATACAAAGACTATAAAATGTGGTTTAGGGGACATCAGATGATGAGTTGGAAAGATGAGGAAATGGGGTTCATTTAGAATACTGAGTGTGAAAAGACTCCTGGCTTGCATTCCCCTCCAGGGATGATTTCCAGTTGCTTTCCATTCAGTCATTAGTCTCCAGATGGCTTGGAGAGGAATTTCAGGGAAGAAAAAGAGGAGATGGTCATACATAACAACCTGACAGATGTTTTTTTTTGCTACAGAATAGAGGATAAAATAGAGGATTCACTCCACCAATTTGAGACATTTTAGATCAAAAGAGCAGTAAAGCTGGGACTAAATCACCCTCCCTTTCTTTTCAGAAGAATCCACAATGGCAATTCCTTTGTTCCCTAACTAAGGAGGTCTGTTATTTTGACAAGGCTTCTTGGATAGTTAAGCAAAGAAAGAGCAATAAGAGCAAAGAATATCACCAGAAGCAAAGAGCCCTGGGATGTGATCTGGTAGTGTACACACCTGCTGATAGTTCTGCCCAGTCCTCCTGCTCTGTGGCTCCTGTTTACTTCACACCATTTATTTAACACATTTGTAAAATAATTTTGAAGAATTTTTAATTAAAACATTTACAAAACAAATGAATTTATATCACACGCTTACTTGTAAAGTATAAATGTGGCATATAGAAACATGCCCACTTATAGATGATCTCGAAAACCCTGCACAAAATTCACTGTTTTCAGATGGCAATGTCTTTCTAGCAATGTATTTGGAAACCCAGTATTTTTATAGTGCTAGCTTTGAGTCTAATAGAACTAACTTCAATGCTTGACAGAATAAATCTGTCCAGCTGACAAATTTTATTTTGCATCAAAAGCATACAAGAACAGCATAGACAACAGCTACCACTGAACATCCCAATTCATTTTCTGGGAATATTTCTGGGAAACTACACAAAGGAACTTCAGTGGGCAGAACTGAAGTATCTTAGGCATCTTGAACAAGACTTCCATGAATTTAACACCTTACCCAGCTAATAGTCTTAACATACTCGGGAACAACTTTTATTTCAATGTAGAATATATATCAAGAACAAGCAACTAAATTCAGGATCCTGAATTCTTGCCACTTTGGACAGCTTTTCTTATGTAGATTATGGAACCAATTATGCACGTTTCTAATTGTGCACACTTACGGGTTTCCTGTGTCAGGATCTGTTACAATGCCCTCTCATCAACCAGTCTTCCCTCTGGTATGTCTTATATTATGTTTCATTTTATCATTAAAATGAAGAACTTCATGGTACATATTTTATATTTTCTATTTCATATTTTTTCAATAATTTTTCTATTTCACATTTTATCAATTCACAAATGCAGTGGACAAATATTCATGTATTATGGAACTATAAAGAGGTCTTTGTCCTTTTCAGTCTTTCATAGTTTTGCTACTATGAAAGGTACATTTTATTTCTGTCCTGAAATTCATTTATTCACTTGATTAAGTTTCAAGCTACTTAAATAGTGTGTCTTTCATGTAGGTGAGATTTCAAGTAGCTTCCCCTTGCTTTACTGCTTTAGTTTTGCTTTGCAAAGCCTGTCATGGTACATATGATACATTAAGTTAACAGTTTTGAAGTAATGAGTTACTTACCATTTTATTCTTATAAAGTAACAAGTCACTAAATTTTAAGGTCTGGTGGTGATACTGACCCAGACAGTGACACCAATTTGAAAGGCATCAAAGGGAAGAGCATTGGTCAACCTAGGTGGTCCCAAACAAAAGTACCTAGTGCGATTCCCACCCATAGTACTTGAGCATGGCTGTTGCTCCACACCTTTAAAAACAGGAGGTGTTTAATATCTTAAGCTACGTTGCTCACACATTGTTTGATTGACCTAAATTTTTATTTTTCTGTATGCCTTTTTCTTCTACAACTTATGTTTTCCTGAATGTCAATAGAAACTGGGTTATTCCAGTCCATGACAGCCTATTAAAATACACTAAAGTTTATCACATTTTTTTTGCTATTTATGCTTCATGAGTGCAAAGAGTTGTTACTAAAATGACAGTGTGCAAGGAGAGTGTTGAAGGAAAAGAAATGTGCTAATGAACTTATATCAGTCAGTACAGAGACAAGCATTGCCCAAGTAAAGAACAGCAAATACAGACAAATAGTAGCTTCTTTTTTTGTTTTTTGTTTTTCCCAACTAGTAGTAGTTTCTTGAGTGGAAAGCACAATTCTTGAAATAAAGATTATAATTCTCTTCTCTGAAAAAAGCCCTTTATAATGGAAGTTTTTCTATTTTGTCTCTAACAGAACAGGAAAAATCACCTAAACAGAGGGTAGTGCTTATAGAGAGCAGGTTATCTATGAATGCTAGTTATGACCCCAGTGTGGTTAATTTTCTCTCATACTTCACAAATATTAGAAAATAAAGAAAGTGTTTATTTTTTTTTTATTATTTCAGTTTCTTAAAAAGAGATCTTAGTTTGAATGGTTTTAAACACCTGCAGAATAAATCTGAACATTGCTTTGATGTTACAGAAGAAAATTAATATTTGGTATATAACTTTAATAGACTGATATTAATTAAATCATGATGGCTATTTTACATACTTCATTTTGATTTGCTCAAGTCTTCCTTTAAAAGAAGGGGATAAAAGAACACCATAAATCAATTCATGTATATCCACTTACTCCACAGGAGAACAAAAAAGAATATTAAAAACATCAGTATTTAAATTAGTAAGCAAGCATCATGCTTTAAAATAGCTTTTATTGTTTGTTGGCAACTTAAAAGCTCTGATTTTCTTGAACTTTAATAGTTGGAAATAATAATTCAAAAAATATATGAAAGGAATGAATTTTGTGATTTTATTGATTTTTTTTCACCTACCTTTGTCCTTGAGAGTACATCTGGGCCATTATATGGTGATATTAATCAATACCCAGTTAGGCCTAAAACCGGTTAAAGCATGCTTTTATGCTTTGTTATGGAAAAAGCTGAAAAAGGTCCCATTTTTCATGTATGACCCTACAGCAGTCTATAAGAAAGAGTCTTTCCCATTTTCAGCCCAAACAGCAATCTCTGCTTGCAGCTGTTCTATTTGAGTAACCTGATTAAAACTGAATGATAACTTTTTTCCAAGTCTTTACTGTACTTATGATTGCTACAATAAATGGCCACAATCTTCTTTCTCTAGATAAGATATTTTCCCTGAAGAAGCTCGACATCTTTTAACTCTTGATTCCAAAGACTTTTCTTTACCAGACTGTTAGTGAAGATCGTTTGATCAAAGCATCTTTTATAACCAAAGGGCACCTCATCATTAAGCTAGCCAAATAAATGGTATATAGCTCTATTCATAGAAAAAGAAAATTGTTGCATTAATGCATTGGGGGGAGGACATAAATAAGAAGAACACTGGGACCAAAATGTTTCAGAAATATTTTTTTTTATAGACTTACTCTCTAGTATCTGTTTAAAAGATAATGTCCCTGGAAAGAAATGTTGTCCATGGATAATGCTTTGGTGATTACAAATAAATAGCTTACAAATAAATACTGAAGTAAAATCAGGACATCTACCTTCCAAGGTTAAAAAAAAAATGCTACCTACTTAGTAATGGGTAAAACAAGATATCAGTTTTTAGAGTAAAAAAGCAATTAAAGTTAAAACCTACATTTAAACACATCTCAGAGCTGCAAAGGTAATTGAAGTAATGTAATCTATCTATATACAATAAGGTTCTTTACATGTATCTGACAGAAAATCATGCAGCCTTACTTTGAAATGTGCACAAAATAAGTCTCTCTAAAACATAAATATTTCATACCTTCCTTGGTTAGCATTAGTGACTAAAACAATTTTTTCTTATATTGAACAAAGCCATTGAGGCCCTGTAACCACACCTATTAATACTGACTGGCCAGTCTTGTTATGCAATGAAATCACATTCTTAGGTAATTCTTCCAATATTTAAAATCTGTTATGCTACACTTACCCCCACTTTTATCCCTTTTCAAAGGAAACTAG
Organism: Uropsilus gracilis; assembly: GCA_004024945.1. Lineage (NCBI taxonomy): Eukaryota > Metazoa > Chordata > Mammalia > Eulipotyphla > Talpidae > Uropsilus > Uropsilus gracilis. The sequence goes on along the minus strand of PVHY01008801.1, from coordinate 14,796 downwards.
TAACGTAATTTCTACCTTAATGTTAGACCAACTTGAACATACTATGTCTGATAAGATTCAGGGAAATTCTTGTTTTGATTAAGGCAAATTGCAGGAACATTTATGTTTTCAGCTACCATGCTACACTACTTTTAGCTGCTCAACTGAAATAACACCAAATTGTTCGTAATTGTTTTTGCTTTATTTGTGTGCATGCTTATGTGCAAGTATGTACATTTAGCTACGCACATACTTTCCAGGTTTTTTTGTTTGTTTGTTTGTTTCAAATGAACTTCTCTTGAACCATACCCTTTACCAATTCTTAGATATTTAGAACAAATGAAAGTGAACATTTTTGTTTTCTTGGACATTTCTTGGACATATTTCCTCTACATTTTCAATATTCATGACTACTGTAACATCATACTTGTATCACTATGTTTTCTTTTTAAAATTTATTTTATTTGTTTGGATTTCATGCATTGTATGTTTGTTGATCCTCTTGGGAATACCCCCTAACTGCTCCCCCACCCAAACTGACCCCCTCCCCACCCTGGTCATCACTCCAGATCCTTTACTATTGCTGTTTGTCCATGTTTGGCCCTTTGGTGTCTTTCTTTTCTGGAGCAATGCCCTTTTCCTGGGCGAGGATCTGCTTTCTTGGGATATGGTATCTGTGCTACTTAGATTTCAAGTCCTAATTTTGCGTCTTGTAGCCTGTCGACTCATCAGACTTGAATCTGTACTTTTTCCTTCTGTCCCCTCCGTTCTGTTTTCTGCTCCATTTTACTGCTTCTTTGCTTGTGTTTCAGGCCTTTGACATAGGAAGCCTGCCTCCTAGTGTTTGTCAGTAGAGCAGTGTCTTAATGGGACAGTCATCAGCAGATGGTTGATCTGACAGTCTGACTGGTCTCTTTGGTTTTTGTTTGCAGCTCTGCTGTGGAGTCCGGGGCATTATTCCGTGACCTTCTTCCCCCTATGGAAAAAGGGTGTGCTTTGCCCTTGCTGGAGGTGATTTTGGCGCCCAGACTCCAGTGACGTTGTAAGTCTAATTCTGTATAAGATAACCTCTATAACAGGTCTCACAGTCCTGTGTTCAGGGGTTGTCTCCATGTTATTTTTGAATCTTTCCGAGGGGATATGTGTGAATTCAGGGTCTTTATTCTTACCCCTCACCTCGTCTGTTTCTGAGGTTGGATTGGACCATAGATATTTTCCTTATTATTGATGAAGGCTGACTGTAGCAGAAGTATACCAGAGGGGTTTAGTAGCCACCTGACTCCCGACCCCCCACACCCTGGCAGGGTCCAGTATCTATGTGCAATCTTCTTTTCAGGGAGTGCTAAGCCCCCTCCAACCCTGCCAGGAAGAATGTGGAAGGCAACCAGTGAGTGTGCAGGGTGGAACAACCACACCCCAAAGTGGGTAGGTCCACATAGTACCCTTGTTCCAAACCTGCCCCTCACTGTATTTTCTTAATAAAAATTTTCATCTTATGTCATTGTAATCTACTGATTCCTTAATGTCTTATTAGTGTTTCCCATTGGAATTCAAGTTGCAAAAGGGCAATTTCATCTTCTTTATTGCTCTTTTGTCTGTTTACTATAGAATCAGTCCCTAGAATATTACCTGAAACATAACAAATGTAAAATAAATATTTAATGAGCCTGGCACGGTGGCTCATGCCTGTAAAGCTTCAGCCTATGAAGCGGCCGGGGCTAGGGATTGCGGTTAGAGTCCCGCTTGGGGCCCTTAGCGAGACCTAGTTCCAGAAAAATAGCTGGGCGTGGTGATGCGCGCCTGTAATCCCAGTTACCTGGGAAGCTGAGACTGAGGATTGCTTGAGTCTGTGGTACCCCAGGCCACAAGAGCCTGCGGTTCCACGGGCCAAAATAATGAAACCTAGTTTCAAAAAAATAATAATAATAAAATAAATAAATAAATAAATATTTAATGAAATAATGAAGAAATAAGCAAATTGTCAAAGAAAATTTTTACAATAAAATGGAACTGTATCTAATGTGATGGGAGTAGAAGACCAAGTATAAAATTCTCTACCCCGTAACTTATTATTTTATTATTTTATTTATATTATATCATTTATATTTATATCATATATTATATTATATATTATTTATATTATATTATTTTATGCTCAAGTATAGAATTCTCTCCATTAACCTATTATTTATGCTCTGTAAATATTAATGTTTCAACACATATATAATTACATTTTTACTATACTTTTTTCACAAATACACTATTAAATATATTAGTGTAAAATATTACACTAGGCAAATCATATAATATCCCAACTAGAATTATAAATACGTTAATTTGGCCTGAACTTTTGCTAGTGAATTCATGTACTTTCCTTTTTTTAAGTTACAAAGTTTTACATATATATATAATATATACACACATATGTGTATGTACACACATATGCAGATATATATGTGTGCATACAGGTAAAATTGATTTTCAAAATATCTATTATTTGGGAGGTGGGACACACACTCACATTCTCATGTATATTCAGTTTAAACTCATGAAAAGAAAAAAAAACCCTGTAGGTTAATTCATTATTTTTATGAGCTACTTTGCTAAACGTAAAATGCTTTAGTCCAAAGCATAAGATGGTAATTCAAAATGTTGGTCCTAACTGTATCTTATGACTTAAACATTCATTGCTATATAATAATAGCCATATTTAAGAAGATAGAGAAATCATTCATCTTATAATTAGGGCAAGTGATTTAAAGCTTGTAAAGTTTCTTAGGGAAATTCATAAATGAATATGTTAAAGATAGTATTTTTAATTTTCTTATGTTTGAAAACAATATATATATATATTAATTTCTTAACCTACCATTTTGTTTCCTTGAAGGCCCAAATTCTTAATTTAGTCTATAACAGCTTTAGTATGCTTAGTTTATATTTCTCTCTATGTGAGATTTTTCCTTTAATGACTACACTAAGGTTTCTATTTCTACTTTCTGTTTTCTTCTTTTATAGCCTCCCCATCACTGAAATGTTGGTAATATGAACTCATGTCTTTAATCAAATTGTAAATAATCTTAAAAATCAGGGTACTGCAGCAGGTGCAAATTCCAGGATTTTGACTGCCTGTTATTGCCACAAACCAATTAGCAAACATAAAAATTGAATCTATAAGGCACACTTTATTGTCAGAAAGTCAGAAGTCTGAGAGAATGCCAGATATTTTACACCCCCAGAACCATTCTGACATTTTATCCACAGTTGCAGCTGGCCTTTTCCTAGTGAGTTAAACAAAGACCATTAATCATAAGCAAAACACTTGTCACAACAGCCTATCAGAGTTGGTGTCTTTGTCTTTTTCGTAGTTAGCCCCTGAGTTTGTTGTCACTTGGTCATCTTGATTCAGGTACATGATGTTTTCTTGGTCTGAGGGCAACATCCTGTTGATGGTGTCACTGGGACAGTATCCTCAGTTCAGCTCAAAAGTTTTAGGTTAAAAGTTAGTGATCATATAGTGCTTTTGCGCAGTATTGTCTGTGTATGCATGAACAGATTTCTATACTTAGTATGTGGCCTTTGCCTTTCTCCCTAACCCCTTCTCCCTATTCTTTATCATTCTCATTATGTAAAAAGACTACTGAACTGCGGTGCAGGAAGAAAAAAGAAGAATGTTAAATAAGAAAATATGTACCCACCTCTAAATTTTATGGGTGTGGTTGGTATTAACAATACCCCTTAGTTCAAAAGGGACAGATTTATTTGAGTAATTTGGAATAAGATATTTGAAAATAAAGTGTTTTATTTTGGCTTTGCTTCTTCCACTAAAGTGACTTGAGCAAGAACTGTTTTTGGCTTGTTTTCCTAACCTGTAAAATGGTGTTTCCTTTCCCCTAATAATCTGGTTGTAAAGAGAAGAGTCATTTTTCAAATGTATTTTTTGCTTATTGTGTCCTATAGCATTATAGTAGGAAATGTACATATTTTTAAAATTTTAATTTAATGTTCACATCTATGTGGTTTAAATAGAACATTTAAAAGTCTTAGCACTATATGACATACTACATGCATTAATGTATATTTGTGACTTTTTACCCTAAAATTACAGAAAAATCTATTCTTAAATTCAGGTATTCTGCCAATCTTCCTGCCATGTTACCAGTGGAATCAAAATTGCCATAATAATAAAACACTCACTGATTTAGACTACAATGTAAACAGACACTAATATAATGAAGTAAACTCAAATATTTTTCCCAACAGTTAATCTAGTTAATTGTTTAGATAGGTCTATAAATTGCATATAAGAGTATATATCTTTTGTCAGCACTAATTTACCAAATCCTGAAAAGTTGCCTTAAAGTAAAATTTAAACAACAGTATAAAGAACTCTTCAAAATAATTTGAAAGCACAACTTGCACTGAATTAGAGCAGCTTAGCCTTGTAGCTTCCATGTCTATCTAGTATATGTCTTTTAACTTGTAAATACTTGGTACAATTATGTGAAACTATTATCTTTACTGACAAAATAAAAATTAGTAAAATAATCAGGACTATACTCATAAGTTAAAAAAAAAAATATGCCCCAAAGAGGTACAGGAGAAAATTTCCTCTGCCCTGCTGAGACTGTTTTATGAGTGATGGAACAAACCAATTAATACCAGTCAGAACCACAGTATAAAAATAACAAATTTAATCATACATGAACGGTGAATTTATGTGGCTACAAATTCTATTCTTGAGCTAATAGATTGTGTAGAGACCTTGGGAATAAAACAGAGAAAAGGGACTTTCATATGATAGGAAAGGGTGATTTATGACAAAAATCAGATGTTTTTAGACATTTACCCTATGATAAAGATAGGTTTCTTTCATGAAAGCTTATTTCTAAAGATGACTGTATGTTTGAGTAATCTTAATTCCTTATGGTAATTGCAAGATTTTCTCTTGAAGCCTACAAACCCTCAATTGACCCTCACTCCACATGCTAAGAGGACATGTACTTAAAGCATTCCACACTTAACCTGGTGGATGGTCTAGCCTGTGCCTCATATACAGAGGTGTGAAATTTAAAATTCTTTGTTTCATTTTTTCAGGGAGGGTGGGAGGGTGAACCCCGGAGATCACAGAGATGTGAAATATATATATATATATATATATATATATATATATATATATATATATAAACTATTTTATTAAAAAAAATAGAAATTAAAAAAAAGTTATATTTTACCAAGTTCAAGAATGTCTTTCGGGAAAACCTTTGTTTAAGGAAGTGGTTTTTATTTTTAAATAGGTCTGTAAATATGACTCTACTTACAGATTTTAAGGATTTTTCTCCTTTAATGTTAATATATGTAAGATGAAATACAGGAAAACATCCTGAAGATGCTATTCTCTGTTAGGGCAAAACCAGAAAAACTCTGTGGAATATATTATGTGACACAGAATATGTTGATAATGCTGCACCAAAATGTGCCCAGCTGCAGTAATAAGAAGATTGCACCAAAGCCTTACTTAAGTAACTATGTTCTTTTTGAAAACTCCTTTATATTATATAGAAATCTGATTGTTTTTCAGTTTTTTATTGGCCTTTAACTTTATCACATTCCTTTCTTTACTATGTTAGGCAAATTTAGATGATAACCCATATCATGGAACTACATCTTTGTCATTGTGGTATTAAATTTAATTGTTTTCATGTCTTCATCCTCTCAGCAGATATCTTTATATATTTTTAAGCGTTAGGAGCCAAGCACAGTGTTAGAGACTGGAATGCCATAAATAAAGGTGTAAATTACCCATTCTCAAGAGCTTCACATTGTACTAGGGATGAGTGACAAGTTTAACAACTGCAAAACTGTCATATCTGTTGTCAATTTCACAGAAAGATTTCTGAAAAAGTAAAGCCCAAGAGTCTAGGATAACAAGAAACACCTAAAAAGAACAGAGTATCTGAGACATGAAATGCATGAACGTTTAATTGAGTGAAGTGCTAAGCATATAAAAGGGAAAACTAAATACCTCTTTTTTTTCTTGGGTAACTTTATCAAAGTCAGGTGTCAGTAAATGTATAAATGAGTGTTTATTTTATTTATACTTACTTCCAGAGATGTGATTGATATCAGGTCAAAAGGGGTAGAAGCTGCCAACCAACAAGCCAGAGGGGGAAAAATCTTAAAATGTGGCTTCTGCAGCCCAGCTTTCTTCACCCATGTATAGCAGTTGCCAGACAAATGCAGTTCAACATCAGGGTTTTATTAACAAGGGAAATTAACCAGAAAAAAAAATGAAAAGTCCTTAAAGCCACAAGTGGCCAGTTATTTTACCCCAGTCACCATTTTTAAACACAAAGTTTCTGAAGACACAGGTCCAAGATGGTATACTCCCTTTGTCCCTCCAAGACTGAGGCAGGCACTCTGTAAAGTCCAGTCTTTCTCCAGTCTTCACTTTACTTCTTCTCTCTCCAATGTTTCCTGCTGCTCCACTTCTCCAAGGCTCTTCAAAATTTTCCCACTATTGCTGATACACAAACCAGCTTTCCAAATCCCTAGCCATCTCTCACTATTCCATCTTGCTACAGTGCCACACTCTCCACACCAGCCTCTCTTCTGTTGGTCTCCATGGCTCCTTGCCACCACCAACTCTCTCTTTCAGGGGATTTCTCCTGGACAGGCCATGTGGGCCTCTTCTCTTAGTCTGCCATTCTCATCTCTTTCTTTTCTTTTCTTTTTTCTTCTTCCCTTTTCTTTTTCTTTTTTTCCCCATTCTTGCTCCTTCCTTTTATCTGCCTTTGGGTGCTTCTTACTTCTTCTTGAGCATCTTTCTCTCAGACCCAACCCACCAGGGTACCCTGGCAACAACATAATTTTTAACTGCATCACTCACAACCCTGTATCATTTTATATCTCATTTATCTAGATAGCCATCCTTTACTGGTACCAATCTCTCTTCCCACCATCACACCCCACCAACATCCCTTGTGTCCCTTTGTTCCATTCCCTGACATTTTCCTCATAACCTCAGAGTCATCAGATTTTTATGAATGATCACTATGTTTTTAAAGTGTTCTAGGTTATCAAACTATCTGCAATGTAAATGTACAACGTTTGTTTTTATCATTCTGACTGACTTTGCTACATGCAGTCCTCTCAAATTCCTTCCATTTTGTTGAAAATCACTGCATTCCATCTTTTCTTATAACTATATACTACTCAGTGGTGTGTCTAGACTATATCTTCTAGATTCAATAGTTTGTTGATTAGCATTTAAGCTATTTTCATGTTCTAGTTATTTATTGTAAATGCTGTTCTGAATCATGGGACATATGGGATGTTTTTGTTAATGGTTTTGAAGTCCTGACCCAAAATGAGCAGTGTTATTTGTTCATAAAATTTACGTATTACTGCCATTAGCTGTGCCTGAAAAAAACAGAGGTTAAAAATGGTATAAGCCAGAAAAGGTTACTTTCTTCTTGTACTTTTTTCAAATCTTGAGCTGTCCATGCAAAAGCAGCACACCAGGGCTATTGTTTCAAGGCTTGGGTGGGGAAAATTAATCACCAGAAGGGTATTCAAGGGGAAACTGGAGCCTCTGGCTTTCAGGAGGGGAGGAAGAGTAAGAAAAAAGGTATAAAAAGAAAGGATCAGAGACTGTGATACAGACTTTCAGGAGGGAGAAAGAAATGAGAGTGGTGGGCCAGTAAAGAGGAACTTGAGTGGCCAGACTGAGCAGAAGCCCTCTCAGAGTGAGCTGGTATCTGGAGATAGTCAAGGATTTAAAAAGCTGGTTTTGCAAGAGCATTTGTTGAAAATATTTGAAGAGCCTTGGAGAAGCTAAATAGCTTTAAACACTGAGCAAAGACAGAAAAAGAAAGACTGGATTTTTCAAAGTGCCTGCCTCAGGTTTGTAGAACAGGCACCATTTTGGATATGTGTCTTTGGAACCTTTAGGACTAAAAGTGGTAACTGGCGTAAGATAACTGGCTACTTGTGGTATTAAAGATATGTTGGACATTCTGTTTTCCTGGTTAATTTCATTTGTTAATAAATCCCTGCCATTAAATTTAATTTGACCTACAACTACTATATGTGTGGTAAGTTTCTGAAAGAATCTGGGCTGCATTTTAAAATAGCTTTTTTTTTCCTTTGGCTTGTTGGTTGAAGGCTTCGGCCAAATTGTAATCTGATAGCAGTTCCATATTCTCTGGGTATGTGCCCAAGAGTGGAGTTACCAAGTCATATGGTACTTCTGTTTTCAAGAGAACTCAACAAAGGAGTCCATTTTTATATGGCTAGAGTGTAGAGAGCAAATTGGAGAGCATTAAAAATAACAAAAGAGGAGTAAGTTACATTCATAGCATGATAGACTGTCTTACCTGATTCCAATAGGAAGTCATTGGTAATTTAAAGAACAAGATAGATAAGACTAGCAAGACTTTGAGTTTATTAAAGTAGTTTGATTTACCCTGAGGAAAATAGGTTGAAAGTGGAAAAGATTGGATTCAAGGGTAATAAAACTTTTGTAGTAATCCTAGCAAGAAACAATGGTGACCTAATCTTAGAAAGAAGTGAGGATTTGACAACTAATTTGATGAATTAGCCTAGAATCATACACATATCCACTAGAAAAACTAAATGAGTGTGCAAGAGAAAAGAGAAAATGTAAGATAACTATATGAAACATTTATAGATGCCTTACTGTTGGTTAGAGGCATACGCAAATGTTTGCTTTATCTTTCATGAGATCCCTTCAGTGTTGCTATTATTGGTTATATTATTTGAAAAAAACAACTGCTTGAGTTCTGCCCATTTAAAAAAATGGCAGTCCTAAGACTTCAGTTCAGGAAAGTATAATTACAAAGTTCACACTTTTGTACATCATTTTGCATCCCCTCATTTTTAATTTCAAAATCAATAATCATATAATATTAAGAATAGTATTGAGGTAACTTCTACCATTCACATAATGAATTTGTATTATTAATAATAACCCAACAGATGTTAAGACATTACTGAATAACTTAGTCATGAAGTATCCAGGTTGAAAAAGATTTTAATTTATCTAAAATGTGGATCAGGTAGTAGGACACTTGCTAGGTGTTATCTTGGACTATTTTTACTCTGAGTGTGATCCAAGCAATAACAACATCTGAGTCATAGGGGTTGTTTTTTAAAATGCAGATTTCTGAGTCCTTTGCTGCAAGTTGGACATGATTCAGTAATTTTGAAGATAAAGGTAATAATCTCCATTCTAACAAGGTTCCCAAATAAGTTTTATGCTCAAATAGGAAACTTTATTATAAGATCCAGATATACATTTAGCCAAGCTTTTCTATAAAAAACAAGACATAAAATTATTCAACATGTTATTAAGCAAAATATATTAGCAAATATAATCACATAAATATGAATAATTTTTCTAATGGAGTTTATAAGAAAAACATAAGGCATTAAAATAAACTAAATCCCACCAAAATAAAAGAAAAAAATATTTTCCCAAATTTCTTCTTCCAGGATTAGCTTGTTTATCTTAAAATGTGTTTCCAACATTGTGGAAACTGAAATGCTTTCTCCAGTGAGCTTAAAAAATTGGCATCTTGTTTTAAACAATTTATTTAATTCAGTTTCTAATTTTTCATTAAAACCTCTTCTGAAAATTACTAAGAAATGATGAACTAGTGAGTGAATATTCATGTTCTAAATGGATGAGAAACATTGCAGAAATGGAAGATGCTATAATAAAGAATAGATACTGAGATTTTTAAACCATTTCCTGAACAATCTAGTGCAAATATCCCTTGTAGGCATATAGATGTGACCTTGTGACATATTTCTATACTTAATGTTTTAAAGTATTGATCCTTATATAAATTTTGGCGAGTTAGTTATTAATTTTACATTTCCATGATATAAGGTTCTCAGAAGAAACAACCAACTCAATGGAAAATATATGTGGACTATATGTTTACCTTAATTGTGTTGTATTTATAGTGTTCAAATCTTTCTTAGTCTGAGTCCAGATAAAAAATTCACAGTCTCTATTACAAATGATGAAGAGTTTTTCTGCTATAGATTTTCTTTTCTACAGATTATTTTCTCTGTAAGCTTTTATAGAACCTGCTCTTAGAATTCCTTTAGCAAGTTGAATTTGGTATGAGTTCTAGTAAAAAAATGAAAATATATATATAGAGAGGGAAAGAGAGAGTGTGTGTGTATTCTGTCCTATATGCTCCTCTCAAAAATGGGAAAGAACCAGAATAACAAAAAAAGATAAATTCAGGTTATAAGAACTTCAGCAATTCTGTCATATTTGAGCTCAAAATATATTAGGATGTGAAATAGATGCTATATAGTCTATGGATAGCCTATATCTTCTATAACATTTAATCCTATACGAAAATGAGAGTTTAGAGAAATTCAAGATATTAACTTGATGCTGAAAATGTCCCCACTACATCTTGGTGCTCCAAGCACACAACAGATTTGCAGTCACTGTGACTCTTAAAGAACGTACTTGAAATTGCAAGAGGATGTATTGAACACAAGAAACTAGTTATTTATTTTACATTTAGAAATCAACCTTCCAAGCAGACCTGCTTTTGACAATATTTGTATCATAAATTACCTCAAGTGTCTTATACTTCCTTCTTGCAGTGATGCTTTTTGAAGTCATTTGTTATTCAGAAATTTTACTGGTGCATTCTATTAGCAATAATTTATGTTTGTCAATGAAACCTGAAGGGGCAACTTGACACCTTGACATGTAATGCAGTGGTGAAGTGAATTGGTGGTTTCATACTGCCTGTGCACTGTAATAAGTTATGCAGCTTTTGCACATATAGAACAATAACTTTTGGATCCATAAACAAAACTACGAAGCCATAGTTTGGAAGAACTCTGTCAATAACATGTCCCTCACTGAGTTATTACCTTGTAGTTAAGCACATACATACATACATGAACAGATCTATCTTCATAATTAACTTAGTCTTTTTAAGCCTCTGACAAAGCTAGACATAGCTTCAGGGTGTATGTGAAATAGTTTCCTTGACCCTGTTAATGAATATTTTCCATGTATCTATTTGTAGAACTCTGCTTTAGAAAACTTCTCTCAATATTTTCATACAAAGTTTGGCATAAGAGTTTTTTGAATGACTGATTATGATATGTTGTTCAGTTTCATCATAAAGTCTAATAATGCAAAAAGAATCACATTCCTTTCATGTTCAAAAATATTTTCAAATATGCATATCATACATAATATAAACAAATTTGATAAGGATATATAAATTTATCTCTAAATTCATTAAATATTATATTTAATTGGCATTATGGGCAATTTATATTAGTAGAATTGTGGAATCCTTGACTCCTAAAACTGCAGTGATTTATTTCAGTACCCTCTGTCTTTCATAACAACTCACTTTACTTGAAGCTTAATAAGGAAAAAAAAATAAACTTCAACTGACATTACTATCCAGATGATGCAAAAAGATTTCCTCCTCTTTTTTTCTTTGAAAAACTAGAATAATTTCCGATAAAATTTATAAAAATTGGCCCAAACTATCTCTTTATATTTTGTTTACATGTGCATTTAGTTATCAATTTTTTAAAGTTTTCAGTTTCTTAAATTTTTTAGCTATACAATATCCTCACTAAAAAAAACTGTATAAAAAGTTTGTTTTCTCTTTAAGTCTATCTGTATATCTAGAATTAGACAGGTATAATATTTGGTATCTGCTTGTATGAAAATAATTCATTTCATTAAAAACTGTGATACTGCTTCAAAATAACTGTATGAATTAATTTTACAAGCTAAGTTTTGTAGAGTTAGAAACAGTATTATATGTATATATATAACAAAATATATATATAACACATATATATATGTGGCTGCAGTCACAGCTAGGACTCTAACTGCAACACTGTCTTTTTGCTTGTGAGTTTCAAGGACAATCTGAGGTCACTGAATATCTCTTTTGATTCAGAGGGTGAGATGATGCTGAACAATGTGAGGTGCACAATCTCCTAGTGTCTTATTTTTTGAGTGCTGATGTAAGTTTGGAAGCATTGTAAAAGGAGATTTTGTTCCTCACATTTTCTCAGTTCATGGTTTGTGTACCTACTTAACACCCCTGAGGGACACTTACCCTAAATTCAAAGACTTCAGAACATTTCAAAGATAACATCAGATAGGAAGCAGAAGGCAGAAAGTTACTGCCATTATTTTAATCATCACAACTGTTTTTTTAATCATCATAATTTTTGAACTATAAGTGTAATATCTTTAACTTATTAAGGGACGTTCCTCTCACTTGAGAGAACAAGAGGGGAAAAAACTCAAAAACAAAGACATAAATTCTTACATAGGTTTTCCTTAATGCAAAAAGTAGGATATATGCAACTCAGAAATGTCATACCTTGCACTAAGAAAGAATGGAACAGAGAGAAACAAATGCAAATAAACACTTTCATGTGAACAAGAGGACCTTGAGAAAAAAAATATTTAAAGAGACCCCAGGGATTTAAACATATATACAATGTTTTTATGTAAGTAAGTTATTCATACAACTATAATAGCTTTAAAAAATGTTTCTTAAGGAAAATGTAATGACTTGTTCTCAGAATTTACCAGGAATTAACTGAAGACATTCTTAATGTGTGTTTTAGATGTGAACAGATACTATTGCTTATCTGGGTTTACTATATGAAAAATTTATATATATATTTTAAGAAACAAATATTTGATTCTCTAAAATTTAGGAGACATTAAATATATTGTCTCTACCAGGCAAAAAAAAAAAAAAAAATCTAAAGATTCTTCACAATGTCTATAAGTGCAAAAAAGGGTAATAAAAATCAAGTTTGCAATAAATAGTGGGAAATAATGAATAAGTGTACATAAGTGTGTTATGTATATAGAAGGAAATAAAACTAAGAAAGTTGAAAGTAAAAGCAAGAAAGAGAAAGAAAGACTGCAAGGAGGAAGGGAGAGGAGCTTAGGTTCAAGAAAGCTCTTATTAAGGTTGTCCAATCAATGTACTTGCTATAATAAATATAATAAATATTTTGCTGTACTGTTTTCTATCACTGCACTCAGTTGGCCTCAATTGGCAAAATAAATTCCCCCATCATAAAATGCAGATGGGGTCCGTATAAGAAGGGTGTGAAAAAAAGTAACCATTCTCTTGGCTGTTTACCAAAATATCTGAGGGACATGATTGATATTGATAGCAACTATCATAATTACAGCTACTAGGTAACCACTAGGTACTAAATGCTAGTTTAGACAGGACACACAGTATTTATAATCTTTCCAACAGCTTTGCAAGAAAAGTGTTATCATTCCCATACTAGAAATGAAGAGCTTGATCCTCAAAGAGGAAATGTAATACATGAGAAAAGAAATGACAGTCAGGCTTAGAATTAAGGTGTTACTGCCTCTGCCAGTTGATTTAATCCATGCAATAGTGGCAAGAGGAGAATTTGAATGCACTGTGATACATTACCATGTAGTGATTTTTTTCTATTATAAATGCTCATCAAGTATACTGCCATTCTGGTAACATAAGGATGAGATTAGTGGTTATGATGTCAATGAAATTATAATATGTTCTTCAGGCCAACTGTAAATTATGAAATATGGGAATAATTCTGATATCTTAATGATTAAATCATAGTTGATGAACAAGGGGTCATAGGAAATATATGAAACTTGGATTGAAACAAATGTAAAAGTCAGAATAGTGGTAATGATTTAGAAAACCTTCTTACTAGAGAAGGTGATAGAGCAAAGAAGAAACGGATGATGTGGTACAAATTCATTACTGAAGTGAGAATGACAGTTTAGATTATTTAAATGCCCAATTATTAATGTTTATGCAGTGATTCTCTTAAATTCTCAGATTATGTTTATGGCTGAAATACGTAAAAGATCTTTCGTTTACAAGAGTTCTTATTTAATGTTTTTGAGTTATAGAAAACTATTCATTATTCACCCCAGGTCAGAAGAAAACCAACCAACCAAACAATCAAACAAACAAAAAAACACCTAAAATGCTATTATTTAAGCTTTGCTGATTTTGAATGCTAAAGAATAGAAAATTCCCGTTGCTAGCATCATTGCTTACTGATTGTATTCAATTATTTAAATCAATAAAGGGGGTTTATAGGAAAAGTAACTGTGATTGTAAAGTCAGCACTAGGGTCTACTCAAATCAACAGGTAATATTTAATTTTGCATAAGCCTGCCAATTTTGATGCACTATTGAGCTGTGCTTGCTCATTGAGGATGATGGTTCAAGGTCATAAAAGTTGAGGAATTACATAATTTGAGCCAAAAATGTAACAACTTCCCTAGTGGGTCAGGCAAATAAAACAATGTCTTTTTCTATCAAGAGTTTCTACTATGTGAAGATAAATTGTTATAATAATATTCAACACTTTCAATCAAAGAGCACAAGTATTTTACAAAACAGTATGTCAGGGTTTCAAAGTAGAATAAAATATGGGTTCACGATAAAGTGAACTTAAATAGAACAAGCTGTTCTATTTTATAAACTAAAGTTATAACCCCTTCCAGAAGCCTCTTGTCTTCAGTGCACCAGCTCTTTTGTAATTGCATTTGGGATAGCTATACTTTTGTTTAGTCACCATATTGCGTAGAATATTGTAGCATATTTTATTTGGAGAGCTATTAAGTATAATAAGAAGATGAATGTTAGTTGAATAAGAGAGATGAAAAAATATTTATAGCACAGTTACATGACCCTTTTTTAAAAATAAATTGTATCTGTGTATGTGTGTGCATATATATAT
>PVHY01008800.1:0-59714 GCA_004024945.1 Uropsilus gracilis | reverse complement strand
CTGTATCCTCTAGTGTGCTGATTCTTTCTTCTATTTCTTCTAGTCTGCTTTCCTGACTCTTCCCTGCATTTTTGAGTTCTTCTGTTGTTCCTCTTATGCCTTGCATCTCCTGCAGTTTCTTATTTAGGGTTTCGATTTCGTTTTTCTGTTCGTTGATGATATTGTTCATTTTGCTGCATTCTTTTTTATATTTTTCTACAACTTCTCTTAATTCATTGAGAGCTTCCCTTCTTTTGCTTTCCCCTTGTTCCCCCTCTTCCTTGACCTCTTTGAGTGCTTTTATCACATTGATTCTGAATTCTTTGTCTGACATATGGAGCATTTCTTCGATGTCATCCATGTTGTTTGATTCAAATTGTTTATCCTTTGGTGGTGAGTTATTTTTCTTAGGGCTTGCTTGGGTGTTTGTGTTCTTCCTTTTTCCTGTGTTTTCCTTTCGAATCTGCTCTACGTATTGGGTGACTACTGCTCTAGTAGTAGGCATGTTGAAGCCTATATAGTTGTATTTAACGTTGCCTATGTGGTTTTGGTAGTGAATGTCCTTGTTTTCTGAGTTTGCGCCGGTGCCGCGTAGCGGTGCCAGTGCTTTTGGGCTTGGGGATGGGCACCGTTAACTCCAGGTGGGTTCCTTCCCCACCCCCGTTAGCAACTCAGTCGGAGGTAAAGTTAGGCTGAATAGCC
Organism: Uropsilus gracilis; assembly: GCA_004024945.1. NCBI lineage: Eukaryota > Metazoa > Chordata > Mammalia > Eulipotyphla > Talpidae > Uropsilus > Uropsilus gracilis. The sequence continues at coordinate 59,033 of PVHY01008800.1, read as the reverse complement.
AGGGTCCATACAGATGCAAATGTCCAGACTGCCTCCTTCCCAGGCTGTTTCTGAGACAACAGCTGGGAGACGCCACAGTCTGCTCCAGGTAGGGAGGGTATCCTACCTGTCTTGCGTGGTCTCCTCCCCCACGTGCTGGTGCGCTACCTGCTCCTCTCAGCAGGGTCGGAGTCCCCTTTGCAGCTGGCTCTTTTGTCCGCGAGAGCCTCAGTCCGCTCTCAGGACTTTGGGATGGGCGCTGTTAACTCCAGGTGGGTTCCTTCCCCACCCCCGTTGGAGTAGTTTATTACAAAATGAGTTATATAAAGGGATATTGGTGATGTGACATGTGATGGGGTATAACTGCAAGGCAATGTCTTCAAAAATTTAACAGAGGAACAAACTCAGAACATAGAAAATACAGTATTTCTACTATAGTAGTAAAAGGAAAGCAATGCAAGGGTACCGATGAAAATAAGGACTTTCTTATTTCAGTCATTTTCTCAAGAAAGTTTGACTTACTATTTGAGATGTGGAGGAAGAATAGGTGGTGTAGAAGCTCTCAGGAAAGAAAAGACATGTAAATAATTTTTTGTATGTGAGAACTTGAATGTGCCAAAGTAGCAGGATTGCTAGGTAATGAGGTGTATCTTCTTGAAAATTGTAATCATGGACTGAATGTGAAACCAATCAGCATGGTTTCATGTTTCTCTTGAGCAATCTTAAATTGCTTGAACACAGGTAGAGAATTAGTTGAATTCAATCAGAGTTGAACTTATACCTAATGAGCACAATGATATGGAAGAGGGACGAATGACTTAAAGGTGTTTCAAAGTTTGTGATTACAGTCAAATGACTTGCATCTATACTTGCCAACTTACTAAAAATAATTTTGAAAAGCTATATATACTTGACTTATTATTTAAGGTAATATCTATATTTCTCATTATAAGTTAAAATGTGATAGATTTTTTAACACAGTATATTTTGTTGTTGTTCTTAAATGGTTCACTGAGAGATCAATAACACAATAAGTGACTTATAAGTAGCAGAAATTTCTTTTAGACAGTTACGGAAATTAGAAAGTTCAAGATCAAGGCACTGGTAAATTGTACCTCTGGTGAGATCCCTCTTTCTGGTTCATTATGGTATCTTTTTGTCATGTCCTCACATTGGAGAGGAGGAGAGAGAAATGTTGGGCTCTACCTCAAGACCAAACACCTCTCAAAAGTCCTACCTCCAGATACCACTTAATTGGAAATTAGTTTTCATCTTATGGAATTGGAGAGGACACATTTGGTCTATGACAGTAACTAGTGCATTCTAATACAATAAAAATCTGTTACCCATCATTATCTATTTAAAAATATATTTAAATGCACTGCTCAAATTGAAATTTTACATATTTTTTCTATTTGAATTTATATTTCCCATCCATTTACTCTCCCTAACAACTGAATTTTATATTTTTGTGCTCACAAGTTTTTATTTATCACCTTCACACATTTCTCTGCAACAAACATATATATATATAAAGTGAAGTTTAATGTAATTTTTATACAGTCTGTGAGCATAAGTTTCTAAGTACGAAAAATTGTCTTCTAGATTAGTTACTATTATAATTATTATTAGTATTCAATTGACTAATATATTAAAATATTTAGCAAGTACATATATCTAAGTTTGATAAATATCTAATAGCTATTAAACATAGTAATAAGTTCTCTTAATTAGGTAAACTGTCGCAAGCCAGGCACGACGTAATCGAAGGGTCCCCAGGGGGAGGATAAGGATTGCCACTTGAGTCAAAACTCAAACAGAAGTGGTTCACAGCCTCTCTCTCTCTGGACTGCAGCCCCAAGTTTATTCAGCATCAGACTTTTATAATCATAACAAAAGAAGTTTTGATCTAGGATCACATGGTTACAAGCATATCTTTACCAGGAGACCAGCTAAAGCAAGTTTTGTCTGAGACTGCTCGTTTGGCCAAAGTATGACCCAAAGGCATTATCATTAGAAAGATTACTTTTTAGACAGTCAAGGCCATTCTGCCTTTTTTCTCCATAACAAATTAGGCAAACATTAGGTAGCTTATCAGATTGGGCCAAAAATAATGAGAGGTCCCAACAGTAAACTAAGACATTTTTTCTCAATGAATTAGTTCATCCATAAATGAATGCTACTAACTTCTTCACTAACTTGTAAGAAATATTATTTCTTCATTTTCACTGTTATACATGTGTGCTAAGAGGCTTTTTTCTCACAACTTAGTAGATAGAAATGTAAAACTTCTCTAACAATGTCATTCAAGTGCTTGAACTACTTCCAAGTTAAAAGCCAAGAAGTATCATAAGAAGATAGGAAATATATAAACACTCCCTCAGTCTTGTGAGCAACATCAGCATTATCAGGGGTAAATATGTTGACTGTAGGTATCCTAGATAGGAGGTGATGAAAACAGCACTTTATCTCTACAGTCTTCTTCCCCTAAATCTATAATTCTAGTCCAGTTCTTAAGACCACATTTTCCCTTAACTGAAATACACAGATGATATGAATACCCAGAAAATCTTGAAGGTTTTAATTATTTGTTCAAAGTCAACATTTTGGTTTTTCATCTATTTGGCAGCCCAAGACTTAACTGTCTAGTGGGATACACCTTGGGAAGATTTGGGATCAGTGAGGACTAAGCTTCTCGTACATGCTTGGAGAAGGGATATTTATTTTAAAGCCCTGTAAGTTCTCAGGCAGCTCAGCTTAAGAAAATAAATCACTAGGAAGGTCAAGGATTTCTTTAAAACTATCTTCTCAGAAGCTCATCCTGGAAAGTCTTCCTGTACCTCATGGGCACCTAGTGTGATGAATTTTGGAAGCTTAGGTGGGTAAGGAGAGAAGGGGATGAGCAATTGTGAAGCAGAGTTTACAGAGTTTGATTGAATTTTTTGTGGAAGTCCCTGGGGAAGTGAAATAAAAAGAAATGAGAGAGAATGAGAGCAAATAAGATGAGAAACAAATGTTACTTTAAAAAACATAGAAAGCAAGAGAAAAACAAGTCTGTGTCCTGTTCAGGTAGGTTCTTGAAAACCTTTCCAGGAGGTTTCTAGACAGCTTCATGATGACCTAGTCAGTCTTGCTCATGACAAGGTCCTAGTTCACTGAAACTGCTCAACAGACATGTGTTCTCTGCCTGAATGTAGTTTAGACTGCAAGGCACAGTTCAAAGAGAATGTGCTCTACCTCTCTGCCTTGTATATCAATGCAAGAAATGAAAATATGGTTACCACCAGCTCTGTTTTTATGGCGCCATTTCCCAAAATATTCTAATCACATGTACCTTGCATGAAATATCTCCTTTAACTTTTCTAGAAGATGTTTTACTATATGTAAAGAAAAATAATTAACTCTGTAATAGTAAACCTGTAGGGCCTGCTGTTCCTCCTTCCCCTTCCTCTGAAGTGTTTGTGAAAGTCTCATGCCTTCTTATTCTTTACACCCTGTTCATATTTACTGTAGTAGGGTCCATCTATGCTTTATTCTCCTCTTGAGTTTAGAATATGTTTACTCATAAAGCCTATCTCCCCAGCTACTGATTGTTGATTCTTTTACACCTGAATATCTGGGAAGGAGGTGCCTGCACACAATTCTCTACTTAACTGTCAACCCCATTTATATACATTTCTGATGTGGACCCCTTTGAAAAAAGTCTTAACATAAGGCAGAAAAATTAGGTATGTTTTGCTCAGAACCATTTTCTTACAAGTGATTGACTCTAGAATTGTTAATCTATTAACTATTCTGCTGAATTATTAATTGTTTCACCACAGAGCAAATGTATCTTAGTTCATCCCCAAGGCTTCTGACTCAGAAGATTTTCCTAATAGTATCTGAGGATTATACTGAGAAACAGATAGCAAAGTTATACTCAAACACTGGGAACTCCTAGTGCTATACATTATAGTGTAGATTCTACCAAAATACTCTAGCTCCTCCTCCCCAATCTTCCCTCTGATTCCCCTTCCCAATTTCTAACTAATTCCTTCAAAGTTTGTTTTTCTATCCTACTACCTCAAGTTTCCCTTCTGCTGTTGTGACATTGTAATCCAAGCCAAGGGAAACCTATCTCTGAGAAGTACATAAGTGGCACATTATGAACTGCAAAGCTCCCACAGAGCAATTTAAAATGATGAATATACTTTTCAAACATCCTTTTCAAAATTGCACATGGACTTCAGCCAGTCACAAGACAGAGATGTGGAGGATGCATTAAACTCCCCATCTGCTCTTCACATTGCTCATCATTGATTTATAACCCACAGTAAGTCATTTGGCCACACAAACATAGCTGATGAGCAAATGTAATACCGAACAACTTAGGTGGGTATCCTATGAAAAGATGTGTCCATGACATTAATATTTTTCACCTACCTGCACCCTGATGTGACTCACTGCTATTCCAAGAACAGTCCTGCCCACTATTCTCAGCAAGAAGAAAATAAAACTCTGAGGTACATTTTAGATTTTGAGAAAGTAAATAAAGCTATTTAGGGATAATTTCAGACTTCTGCTTTCAAACAGCAATTTTGATGCATCTTCTCTACCTTCAAACACAGCAGCATGTGTAAATTCATTCCTTCTCATTGAAAGTCACTTTCCCCCCTAGATTGTGTGCATTCACTAGCAAAGTGAGGCATATAGATACTTCCACTTTTGCAAATTGTGAGAGGGTATAGTTCAAATGATATATAAAGATTATAGGCACAATTAATTCTGGTGTAATGTCTGAGCAGAATCTCGAAATAGGTAGCTATGATGATAAATATCTACCATGTTAAGCATGCCCCATTTTCTATAAGAACTAAAGGGTAACTAAAAGTGGGGTGTTGGTGTCCAACTTGTTGCATGCATACCAACTCAGCCCTTCTGCTCATGTGCCTTCTTCACTTGTCTGCCTATAATATCTTTCCTTATAGGAATGTTTAGAGAAACATTACTGTAGAATATCCCAGTAACCTCTTGCTGCCATTCTCTATCACTCACTGTCCACCCTCCCCCTCCTCTGAGTACAAATTTCCTGTTCTCATCTAGCTCATCTTCCAACTATCAGACCTTTTAGATGTCAAATTTAGGGATAAATTCGTATGATCTACTCAGGTGTGAATGGCAATACAGAGAGAAACAATCTGGCTCTTCTTTCCCTCCAGCACATTTTAAACAGGATCTTCTTACAAACCATTAATTTTCCAGCCCAGAGAAAATTCTCCTTCTGGGAATTTCAAGTGAGTTAGGAAAAGAAAGGACATCTTTCAAGAAGTAGGTCAATGACTTCTGAAATACACAACTTAACAGTTATTTACTGGATCCCAGTTGTTGTCTTGTGTTAGAGTCATATGAAAGAGTCACATAGAAGAGTCTTATCTTTGTTAGACGGTCATACGGAAGAGTCTTATTTTGCTACCAAAATAACATGGAGTTATTTTAAGGTTCCACATGAAAGAGCAAATGGAATTTCAAACACAAGTAGCCAGTATTAATCAGCTTCAAAGAAATGCATTTTGGAAACTTGAAAAGAGTTTGGGATGTAAGGCAAGTTTAGGAAATGAGTTAGCTTGGAATTTCCTGGAAAGCAGATGTTCATGGGCTCACCCGTTCCCTCTCCATCTAGAGAACACAGTTCCTGCTGTCTGGCTTCTAGTTGCTATCAGTCAACCAACTCTTCCTCTTCTCTGCATGCATTTTGATTTCTGCTAACTCATAACTTCTGCTTATTCATAATTTCTGTTTGCTCATAATTTCAGCCTACATCTTAGCCCTTCATAAGCCTTGGTGCGTGATTTTAGCTTCTGTTCTGGATTTTAATTGACCCACTCAAATATTTCTACTTTGACAGTCTCAAAAGAGACTTGGATCAGAGATCAGTTAATTTGCAGTCTTCTTTTTTGAGGTAGAACCTTTATAGTTGGCCTCAAAGTATACTTAGTTGCTAAATTCAATTTGACTGTGTTAAACTAGAAGAGAGAGAGACAGAGAGGGAGAGAGACAGTGAGAGAGACAGTGACAGAGAGACAGAGACAGAGACAGAGAGAGACAGAGAGAGAAGAATTTATGGGAAAGAGATTGGACCAAAGAGATGATGAATGAAGAAACAAAAGAGGCCGTGTAGTCCAGTGGCAATCACAACTAAATCACACCTCCAAACTAGCCATGTGAGAGGGCACTGATGGCATCCCTGAATTGTAGAACTATAACTTATAACTGAAATCTGAGCAACCAGATGGGATGACCTGCTTGCCCCTTTACCCCTGTTGTCCTGGAGACTGGACATTGTTGCAGTCACTACCACTGAGTCTCCTCATCTTAGTTCCCTTGTCTGACCAACTGCAGGGAAGGTGTACATTTTTTTTTCAGAGTTTTTTCCAATTAATTGAAGTACCATTGGTTTACAGTACTATATGAGAAGGTGTGAGAAGGTATATTTTTAGTAGTGAAGTCTAAGTCACATTCTCTCTCTAGCTGCATGGGGGGGGTTAGGCAGAGATGAAGAGGGTAACCTTTGGAACTTCATCAATAAGAAATGGACTTTGCTTCTCAAGTCTGGAGCTGTGGGGAATTCCTTCAACAAAGAAAGATACTTTGATGGGGGGGGGCTGACACTGGTTTATAAATACATCCTAAGCCAATGAGATCAGCTAAGGAAAGAACATGGCTTCTCTCGCAGCAGAGGACTGTGGGGCCAGTGGGCTTTTTCATTGCCCCATCAAGACACTTTCATAACCAAATTGCTCAATTGTTTCATGTTTATTATAAGGCATGCTTAAATTCAAAGTAGAGATAGAGATATGCCTGTATTCCTGAATGAACTAGAAACATTTTAGGAAAGGGGCTGTCTTGTTTATTTTTATCTCCCCAGTACCTAGGGAACCTGCCTGCCATATAACAGATGCCCTAACATAGGCAAATGTAGAGGAATCATTGTTCAAGAATTTTTTCCTTAGCACTCAATATCATACATTTCTCCATATTTTGGGGGATTGATTTAAAAAAAAACAAAAAAGTGCCTATTGACACATCATGAAAGAGCAAAAGACATAAGAGTTTTTATGACCTACATCTTTCTTAGAATTATTTCAGTTCCATTACAGAGAGCACAGATCTCTGAAACTGTGGCAGATGGAATGTGAGAACTGCTTGAAAGAGAGATGAAGGCATGGAAGAGAGGATAGAGTTTGAAAAGCAAATATCAAAGGGGTTGGGGGTGGATGTGAAGGAACCAACAAAAGGGAGAAGAAAATGATTCCGGGAAATAAAAGGAACAGAATTTAAGTTCCCTGGTAACTTAGGAGAAAATTAGAAAATGAAAGTTGCTTTGATAAAACAAGAAAGGTAAGATGAAACTATGTGGGACAGTGGCTATGTATGTGCGTGTGTGTGTATTTCACCCTGACAACAACCTAATAAAATGGATACTGTTATTTCCATTTATAGATAATGAGGTTCAGAGAGGTTAGATGACTGGCATAAATCAAACATATAGTGGCAAGAGAATTTGATTACTCTCCATCGAATACAAGTTTCGCAATTTTCTCAACAACCTGAGAAAGACAGAAAAAGTCCTTTCCTGAGAAAGTCCTTTCCTGAGAAAGACAGAAAAGGTTGGAACATGTTCAATAGGGGGTTGGAACTGTTTTCAAATCATGCCTGGAAAATTCCCCCATGCCCTTGAGTGGTGACTAACCTACTTTTGAAGATTTCCTACAGAAGTAAATTTGAAGATTAAAATTCTCTAGATTATTTGTAAATGAAAATTTTCAAAACTAAACACCAGAGAAGCTTTGTCTCCCATATCGGGCTAACTGCCTCTTGTCACTTCACTTGGAAGCAATAAAAGAGATTTGTGCCAGTTCAAAAAACAATGACTTTATTACTGTACCTTAATCCAAAGGAATGGTAAAGAAGAGTTACACTCACTGGGTTTATAAAAACACCCTAAAACCATTTGCATGGGTTTCTTATCATGTGTAAATGGCTATCATTTTTCTGATGCATTTCAAAGTGGCCCTGTTGACTTTGGCAATGACACAGAAGCCAAATATCATTAGCATTTACCTGATGTCATCCTGGGAAGACAACCATGGGTAGACAACCATGAACCAGAAGGCTGAGTGTTCGGGAAATCCCTAATTACCCAAAAGTGATGGGTTGCATGTTGCCTCACCAAAATATACATCAACCCTTAGCAGAGGATGAAGGCGATAGGACAAAAGAAGAAACAAAGCAAGATTATATGAAGACAGAGACAGCTGATGCATCTACAAGCTAAGCAACATTATGGATTGCCAGCAGGAACCAGAAGCTAGAAAAAAGCATGAAGTGGATTGTCTCTCAGAGTCTCTAAAAGAACCACTCCTGCTGACACCTTAATTTCTTGCCTCTGGAACGAGGAGAAAATACATCTCTGTTGCTTTAAGTCATCCAGTGATAAATTGCTACATCAAACATGGCAAGCTAATTCCACTAGCAAAGTCCAGGAATTGTCCAGAAAAATACTATAGATTACTTATCTAATATTTATTTGCATTGAAATACAATCGTGTGACTGTATTTGTGCAAGTGTGAGTGGTTCTGAGACATGGGCAGCATCTTCCTGTATTGAGCTGCATGCTTTACTTTCCTAGGTGAGGGTGGACAGGTCTTAGGAATGAAGCCCGGCAGGGCCTGGGGGAGAAGCTAGCCAACCCACACTTAAAGGTGTTCAGTCCTTCACAGGCCGCTTAGGCCTGAGAGTCCAATGGATTGCTGCGTGTCAGAGTAGAAGAGGCCTCAGACATAAACTGATTCAAGTCTTTCGTTTTTCAGCTGGAAAATAGGAAGGCTTAGGGTGAAGGTCACACAGGGTTGATTTGTAATCTGAGTTAGTCATATACGTTAAATGTTCTCTTCCAGTGTTCTTTTATGATCTGTGATTCTCTCTAAACTGTTACCCAGCAGGGACTTTTATGATTGCCTGTCTTCCTGGCAGTGACAGAAATTGCAACCCTATTCAATTCAACCGATGGTGTGGCTGAGGAGTAGGAAGGAAAAGAAGGGACGCGGTGGGGGCGTCAACCAAGGCTTAACTCGCCCTCCTCTGGACGATGCCCTTATCCAGCACAGAACTCGGCCTGCGGTGAGTGAGGCGCTGGGGCTGGCGGTTTGGGGTGGGGGCTGCGCGGGACTCATAAAAGATGTAAGAAAGGAAGAAACTTGGCAGAAAGTGAGGGTTTCATCTACACAAAGAGGGCTCCAACCCCTCAAAGAAACTGCTCTCCCCACCCCCGCCACACGCACTCTTTGACTGCACCACACCTGCCTTCCCCAGATGGGGCTCCCTGGGCAAATACCGCCTGGTCCGCTGGGATTTTCCAAAGCTGGCGCAAGCTCCACCCTCGCCGGAGCGAGGCTGCGGTCCTAAGAGCAAGCTCCCGCCGTGAGGGGCTGGGGGGCGGCCGGCCCAGTGCGCCCCCATTGGCTGTGCGGACTGGAGGGGCGGAGGGAAAACGCACGGTCCCGCGCACTGCCCGCCTCGGGCTCACTGCCGCTGCGCTCGCCGCCCGCCTGTGCGCCCAGCCGGTAGCGGCACTACAGCGCCGGGCATTGCCTGGGGTGCCAGCAAGGAGCTCGGCGCGGCCCGGGTCGTATCCCGAGAGCTGGAGCACCGCCCGGAGGTTGGCGCAGGTCAGTGAAGGGCTCCCGCGGCCGCCCGCGAGGCAAGAGTGGGGAACTGGAGACGTGCTCGGTGCGGAGCGCTGGAGCTGCTTGGCGCTCAGCGTGGGGCTCCCGGACTCGTCGCCTGCGCGGGCCCTGGCGGCGAGGCTCCGCTTCCTCCGAACCCGCCTTCTAGACTTTCCAGGGCTGCCAGAGCTTTGGCTCCTCGAGGCGGACACCCTGAATCTGTCCGCGTAGGGGCGGGCGGCGTCCTTACGGCCCCGAGCAGCCAGCTCAGCCAGCTTTCCCGATTCTCGGATGATTTCGCGGGGTTACCATAGGACACGGTGTCCTTGGCCCAGGGATAACCCACCTCTGTCCTGGACACAGGGGGCCAGGAAGGTGCCCATAGAATCTATTGCTGCAGAGGTTGATTTCTCTGTGCAAATGTAGACAGTTGGACACTTTTTGCAGGCTGCTTTTAGGTGCATTCGGGCTTTTTCCTCTCACTCTTCCTGTGTGTGCGGTCATTCTTGCGCGTATGTGTGTGTGCGTGTGTGTGTGTGTGTGTGTGTGTGTGTGTTTGCGCTTACTTGGATTTCTAGGGATACACGTTCTTACGTGGGGTCTCATTGTGCCCCGATGGGCGGTTTTCTATATACCGGTTTTCGGGGGTTCCATGGTCCAGGAAGTTTTACCTGGTTCTGAACAGTTGCGTTTCCCAGCACTGGCTCCCTGAGTTCCACGAAAGCCCGGTAAGAAACCGCGCTAGCCACCTTGCCCTTGTCCCTTAGCGGAGATGCTAGAATCCTGCGTTCCCTTGTCGAGGTATTTGGATGATGGGCGCAAGTTTGAGTCCTGTTAACAGGAGTGAGGTGCGCTAGTGCCCTCCTCCCGGGAGCAGAAGGACCTCCATTCACAGACACAGCTTGCTAAGGATCAGGTTTGCGCGGTGTACCAGACGCCCTGGCTCCGCTGCTCTTGGGTTTAATGTCAGATCCAGAGACCGGGTTTGCTTCTTAATTTTCATTTCTTTTGCCCGTTAACATTTCTTTGGGCATTTTACCTGCTAAAGTGAATAAATGTTTAGGTGCTTTCTTAAGGTGAAGTTGGAACCCGATGGCTGGAAGATGTCTCAAAGCCATCACGGTTGGGTCTAACATTACAGGTTTAAAGGGCAGGGGAATAGGAAGCAGTTATGACCAGGGCGATCCAAGGAACCACTCCCCAGAATATGTCTCCCGGGAAGCATTTTACTTCATAGATTTTTGTGTTCATTGTTAGGCAGTACATATCAACAGGAAAAGAGGCAATATAAGTGATATTCTTTTCTTAAAGGTTTACTTAATGCATTCTCGCAGCACACTGCATCCTCCTAAAGAGAAAAAAAAAAGATATTTAACTGGCTTAAGTTATGTGACTAGTCTGAATGCTTCAGCTTGTTTGATCTAGCTCTTAGAAATTCTTGTATTTTGTGGCATAAATGCTTCATCTTCCCAAATACAAAGGCATCAAGCCCCATGCTCATCAACATGCAGGTACATCCTTTATAATCCACTTGTGGTTGAGCCCTGATGCAAGCAGCTTTTTGGATATATCTGTTAGTGCACCTCCCTTCTCATGGAGTTGCAGTGATACCACTCCCACAGGGTATGTCCTACACATCCTCAAGGCAGAGCATATCAGCCAACCTCAGAAATAACCTGGGAATTCTGGGTCCAGAAAGTGAGTGGAGTATCCCATTTCTGTGTTTTGATTTTGAGGCGCTTATGTATTTACTAATATTTGATTCATGTACATAACACAAGGTGCTCTGAAGAGCTCAGCACACATCCATGGGTCTCATTAAAGAATGCTCATGTGAAGGAAGGACCGTTCCATTCTCCCTGCTGTTGGTTAATTCAGTTCAACAGATTTTAGTGGACACTGTGTTGTATACAAGCTTGTCAGGCATTAAGAGATAAATAATGGTATGATGGTGTGTAGCATCAAATCCATCAGAGGGTTCATTTGCAGGTTGTCTGAGTCTCTCTCTCTTTTTTTTATAAGGGCAATGAAGGATTACCGAGCTTGTTGGTGAGAATGATTAATTATATTAGTGATTAAGTAAACTTAGAGAAATACATTTATTCAAAAATTGAAAGATTAACCCATCACAAGAAAAATCATCACAAGAAAAATCAAGTCTCAGTGTATCTGTTAATATTCCTTTTGTCTAGGCTTACTGTTCTATCTGCACTTTTATTTTATATTCATCCCCCCACACTTTTTAAATAAGTTTTTGAAATAGAGTTTAGATAAACATTTTGGGGTATTTGATTAGTTATCAGGGAAAGGTAGAAAAAGTAAATTTATGGCTTTTTTTTTGGTTTTTGGAATAGCAATTTAAAGGACCCCCCCAAAAAAAAATGGCCTTTGACAACAGGAACTACATAGTTACCGCTTGTTCAGCACCTGGCCTCCATGAGCCATTCAGTAAATATTGTTAAGTGAAACTAGAAACCAAAAAATAGTGTTGTAGAAGAATGTCATTTTCTTTGAATAGCTACACGTGGAAATTATCATAATATTATTATATTTATACCAAGCAGTACAAGATCAACTTCTATAGACTGTCATTGTGGTTTTTGATGACAGTTTTAAAACAAGAAAGTCTCCTCTAAGTTAGTTAATGGAAGAGGGAACCCAGCAAAGAAGAAACTCAGACAAGTAGGAAGGTTCTTTTAAGCTAACAAATGTACCTAGAAGAATCAGTAAAGGCTTAGGAGGCAGAAGTCAGTGATCCATAAAGGTGACCAGTCTTTGATTTGAACTCAGGCAGTTCTTTTGTGCATCATTGGCAATGCTAGGTATAAAGTAGTAGGCTACTGAGTCAAGGGGACTCCTTCAGTCATGACTCTAATTTGTGGCAGAAGTTTCATCCAATATGGTGCTCTGAGCTGCTCAGTCTCATGACACAAAATGCCTCCTTCAGGAGTTCCTTATGAGTATCATACATGTTCATATTTATATTCAAAACCAGGAAATGGTGATTATTTAGTCTATAATAAGTTTTGGTAACAATAACAACAAAATCTGGAGATTCAGAGTATTCAAGTAGCCACATATACTTTCACAGTGCCAATAAGCATAGACTGGCACAAATCAGCCAAAAAAGTACCAATATTTCAAATCTCTGAATTCATTTCAAGAACAGGATAGATTATCATTAATAATTCCTCAGTTGCTAACTTTTAAATGACCTTTTAGGTTTCTTTAAGCTGGGAACTCAATCCATATTTATACTTTGTATTTTGCACTTGTTGATGCCCATGTTACTATAGATAATAGTGTAAATGGGTCTAGAAGTTTTGCAAGCCTGTGTTGTTGTTATAGATAGTCATGTAAGAAGGTAATAGACCTGAATACAATTTTTGGTGGGAAACAAAAGCATCAGTGATATAAGAACTTGTTTTAAACTCATGAAGACAGAAGATGATTTAAATCACAGATAAAATACAGGAAGTATTCAACACATAGATTCAGTACTTAACAGAAGAAGTCTAAATTGCCGTTTCCTTCAATAATTTGCCAAAGAAAGAGGTACTGATAAAAAGTGTCTGTTAAGTATCTATTGTTAGCAATTAAACTTGTAGATTTTCTTCTTACTCACTTTCAGCTTCCCTGTGACCAGTATTAGAGCAGGAGAATATGCTTTCCTCATTTCTTAGACAGAACTTCTACAATATCCTACAAAATGCAACTGTGACATCATGTGCATTAAGCTCTATGGGGCATATTGACTTCCTAGTCTCAGTTTGAGAGTCTTTGAAAGAAGAGGTACATATGAATCATTTCAAAGGTTTATGTTAAGCATAGACAGTACCCAAAAAAAGGAGGAGGAGGAAAACGGAGCATGAGAAAGGAGAGGAGGATAAAAGGGAGGAGGTGGAGAAGGGAACAGGGGTGCAGAATGGGAGGGGGAGAATTTTCACTGCATAAGCTATAATTAAATTTCATTTCTATTTCTTGATAAAAATATCTTTATATAGTTTTCTTATTTCTTATTATAAGACACTATTTTTTGTGTTCCAACTTCATGCACAACATAGAATATGACCACATATTATCACCCACGAACACAAACATATGTTAACAGCTTGATCCACAGCCTCTTTAGTTTAGTTTATAATATTTTGCATTCTTCTAAGATTGTGTATGCAGGGACAGTAGTAGCAATGCTAATAGTTGCTGTTTTACAAAAAGATAACCATAATATGCTCTCTCTCTCTCTCACATTTTTACGTAGCCAATATGTTGTTCAACAATCTTTTCATGCTAGATTACAATAAGTTTTATTATACTAGAATCCCCCATTTTATGACTCTTTCACCACTTATTTTACCAGTCTTTGACTAATGAACATCTTGGTAGTTCCAGTGCCTAGCTACAGAATATTTCCTTGTGCATATTTTAACTTGTTGATTTTCTTTCCCATGAGACAAATTCTCATATTGCTTACATTTTTAAATCTTATTTATTTATTTTAATTGAGTCTATATTGGGATACCATCATAAGGTATTATAACTGTAATACATCCACCATCAACTTACCCATATTCCACCATCATAGACCACTGTGCTTGCATTGCTAACCAATAATGCCATACATTTTGGATTGAAAAGGGAAGTACTAAAATAATTCATCCAACTACTAGTAGATATTGCTTACTGTGACCTAGATCATCGTCTGTCTGCTTGGTACATGATGTTTTTTACCCTTAAGGACTATTTTTATTGATACAGAAAAGCACACCTCATACTTGTGTAATTTATGTTTTATGTGTTCAACTTGAACACAACCCAAGTCAAAAAAATAAAATATTTATATCTTCATGCCTCAAAATAAAATGTTGATCAATACCCTCCTTCATGATTATCATATGCTTTGGCAAACTTTCTTTCTAACAATTCTTCATGAGAAAGTCCTGCTGAGCTGGTTGACCTCAGTTTCCATACATAGTAGACTGAGGGTGCAATGCCTTTAAGAGTCACAGTGAGATACATTAATTGGTGGCATTCACACCTTTAAAAAGACTTTTTGTCAGTAGAGTTGGTCTGGATCAACTGAATGAGTTTCCAAAATATCTTTTTATCCTTTTCCCATATATCCTTTTTTCCCCTATCAATTTTGGTCTCAGATTTGTCCTTTGGATCTAGCTTGGCACATATCTTGACTCATGAGATGAAACTGGGTGACAAAAGAAGCTAAATAACTTGTTTTATACCTGATTTCCTCTTATTAGCCACCCAGCTCAGCTCTGAACATAGAGTGGGTCTGGAATGGAAAGGGAGTTCTGGGCTTTCAGTTTGTGATTTCTGAGGCCAGCTGTCCCCTTCTACCATATTTTTTCAGAAGGAATATAAACAAGAACCTTCAAACTTTACTTAACTTTTAAAGTCTTTAGTATTCTCATTTTATAGGACTTTCAGCCCCTTCTATAAAAAACATTTTTCCCTTTTATTGTTGCTTATTTGGTTTTTGTTTCAGTATTATTTGATATACTTTCTTTTTCTTTGGTAAAGGAAAATTAATATTGAAAGGGAACATAAGGAAAGAAGGAATAAATTAGGGACAT
The DNA here is from genome assembly GCA_004024945.1 of Uropsilus gracilis. Taxonomy (NCBI): domain Eukaryota; kingdom Metazoa; phylum Chordata; class Mammalia; order Eulipotyphla; family Talpidae; genus Uropsilus; species Uropsilus gracilis. The sequence goes on along the minus strand of PVHY01008800.1, from coordinate 43,755 downwards.
GCTATATGTTTTAAGTTAGTTCCACAATGAATGGGAGGAGAAAGTATTTGCTTCTTGTGCTCATCTGTTTTCATTTACCTTACTATTTTTCTAAGGAGCCAAGGTCAGGATTATTTTCTTAGCAAAGCACTGCTTAGGATCTCACTTCTCACAGACCCTTGGCTATGATCTAGTTGAAATGCTACTCAAAGTATGGTCCATGAGCCAGTGCCATCCCAAGAAGATGATCATTATAAAAACTGAGTATGATCAGAGCTAATAATGCTCTAATATTTCATTGCCTTTCTGTACATACTATTTAGCTAGTAGGTATTTGTTGAATAAATATTTGGAAGCTTCAAAGACTATAGCTGTCTTAACGAAAGATATTACCACTGACACCTGACTTATACAATGAGTTATTTCTTCCATTAGAGGTCATGACTCAGTCTTAATATCTTTCCTGTCTTTCACCTATTCCCACTTAAGGCACTGGTGCATGTTTAAGTGACAGTTGTTCAGGACTATCTTTATATGGTAGCACCTCATGCTTCAACTTGTTAGGGAATGCATTTTTGGCTGTGCCAATAGCTAACTCTTAGTTCTTGAGTCTTACTCTTCTGTAGAATTGAAACTAGCCAAAATATCCTTTACAATCTTCTTTCTACCAGTGTCACATAAGGAGTTTTAGTATATTAATACATTACTTATATAACTATCCATTATTCAGAATTTCACTTCTCTGTAGCCAGTTTCTTGAATACCCATCATAACCTCTGGTATAGATCTATGTCACACAGTTGAAGGTACTAAGAATACAATTAAGTCAAAAATCTGTCTTAAAATAACAAAAGTTAACTCACTGTTCACACTAGGTGTTAATAAGGCCAGCAAGGTGTGAAGCACTCACACGGTCACCCTGGAAGGCCAGATTGACAGAAAGTAGTCCATGTTTCCACAGTGACTGCTGACGAAGGGAAGGAATTGAGGCGAATCTTACGCTTTTCTACCCTTTTCCTACCGTACCATTTTCCCCATATTTTACCCTAAACAAGTAATGTGGCCAACCTATTCAGAGGACAGACATGCCATCCTAAAAGTTGCAGGGAAGGGAGAGAGAATGGTAGAAACTCATGAACAGCATTAATGACAGGTCTTGAATGTATCCTTTTTCCCATCATCCTCCCAGAGAGAAAGAATGAACTGAACATAGAAAATGGGATATGGATTTGAATTCCAGCCCTACTTCTGTGACTGGGTAACATTGGGCAGGCTTTTAAATTCTCTGATCCTTAAATTCTGTGTCTGTTATAACTATACAGTCTACTATCATTCATGTTGCTGTTCTTGTCATTTATAAACTGGTTTGTCTGGACCTTCTTTCTCCTCCAAAAGCATTCAGGACCTACATTCCCATGTTTATCATGTCTTAAAGGCATATTCCCATTCCATAAGATCTTGGTGACGATGCTCCCACTACCCTTTTCCCTTCCTCTCTTCTTTCCACCACTTACCTGGTATGATTTGCCCCTTATATGCAAACCCCTATCTTTGAAAGGAAAGAGAACTAAAACTAAGTAGAAGAACAGTGAATGATGTAAATGGGTGAACGTGTGTTTCTGACCCAGGTTATTCCTACAATTGAATAAAAACACAAAGCACAAGCTATAAAGGGTAAGGGGAAGAACTTTATAAAGGATTTTAAAGTTGTTTATAAAGTCAAAGTCCATATAAAAAGTACTAGTGATTTCCTTGAGAGAAAGCAAATTATTTATATATTTTTACTTTCTTTTTTATTGAGGTAAGATTGGTTTACAACACTGTATATGATTCAGAGGTATAGAATCACACCTCTTCAAAAGTATGTTACCACATCACACCCACCACAAAATTATTTATATTTTTGAAAGACTGTATAATTATTATATATAGGTCACAAGTAAGATAGTATCTTTTCTACAAATAGTTCCTAGTTGACTTTTTGATTCTGCATCTTTCATTTTTAAGTTGAAATACCTTCTGGGAAACTTTGAGCCCACACTTGTTTATTGCTTCCATATTGTCTTTGACAGATTCTGGTCTTGAGCCGTTATCTAAAATGACAACAGGCTGCCAGGGACTTAATTTCCACCCACACTTGATAGTCTGCCATATCATTTTGTTCCATGTTACAAGAAACATGTAGACATTCTCTTTGTTGATAAGACTTTTGAATTTACTCTGCAATTTTAGAGAGAGAGCTAGAGAGAAGGGGGTAAGGAAGGAATAATAGAGAAAGAAAGCATTAGACAAATTCCCATGCTTGTGCACCCAACGATTAGCAGGATCACAGGAAATCCCACATGGAAAAATACTTTCCTGATGAAGGACACAATATCCTCTCCTCTGTTTACCAGGAAATCCTGGTAGATGAGTAATTTCAGAGCCATGAAATAGCACTTTTTCTCCTAATATTGTTGATATTTTATAGAACCTCTGTATAAAATCTGACTCATCTGGTACTCATCATTTAGGATACCTACCTATATCTTCATTTATCTGATTTTTGATGACTGCTGATAAGTACTCATCATATCAGAGTTACCTATTTTTTTATTTGCAGCTGCTTTTTGCATGACTAGACTCAATTAATAAAGTATTTATTGACCCTCTATTTCAAGAGATACTGATACTGGACACTAGGAAAGTTCATGGGATCAGGTTTAGTCTCTTGTCACACTGGAAGACTCACCCAAACCAAGGTGGTCTGCCACTAAATTGCAAGTTTCGAACTTGTAAGGAGTGAGTTCTTGGTTTTTTATTGCTGGCTGTTTGAAGTTTGACACTTTATGCCTAAATGAAGTCTCCTACTTGGCTTAGTTTATTCACCACTTTTGTTCTCTCCAATCCCTATGTTGTAACTGAATCTGATTGACAATTGTGGCTTCCCAGTGAGCCTCTCAGGAGTCTGCCTCCTTCAGACTGTTCTCTCTTGACCCAAGATGCCTTCAAATCCCCTACTTTTCAGTATTTAAATTGCAGGGCAGGGGTTCTTGACTACATTTGAAGATAACTGATGATATGAAATAAATATAATTGAATTCATAGATGCTGGAGGTCCATCTTGAGATTCGTGGGTGTATCAGGGATGAAGTCATAAATAAAGGTGACTGGTGAATTACTATTCCTCATCTTCAGTGGCATCTGCCACTACCATGATCCAGTTTCCGAGCATGTTAAACTTCTGAATCATCCTCTATCACTTGTAAGTGGGACTCATGAGCTATTGTTATTAGCAAATATTTGAACTTATGTAACGTCCACTGAAAAATCAAACATCTATTATTATATTTATTTAGAATATTCTAATATTTTGACTGATTTACTCCATATTATATCAAGCATACTTTGCTAATATCATTGGGGACGTTTTTCCCCAACTTGTTTGTTATCCAAAAATATTGAGAATCCAAACCAAGGTTAATAACCTATATTTCCTAAACTAATCAAATTTTAACATTTTGACACACTTGCTTTATTATTTTCCTTTCTGTATATGTGCTATTTGTGTGTACTTTTAAAAAATTTTACTGAGCCACTTAAAAGAGAGTTGCTGATATTATAACATTTTATGGCTACATGTTTAAACATGCATTTCCTAATGATAAGAACACTCTCCTAATCACACTTAGGGAATTTTGTTTTGATATAACACAATTACCTGATGTACAGTCTATATTTAACTTTTCTCAGGCTGTCCTATAATATCCTTTATAAAAAAGCTGTTCTTTAAAATTGGTCCAAAGATCTTGAATTGTATAAAAGAGGTAAATCTTAAAGTCTGCATCTGACTTTTTCCCCTCTAAGTGTCCAGTTGACTACTAAATGGTGCAATATAGCAAAACTGGATGTGCTTAACATTTAATCTTCCTAAGCTGCCAATTATTACATTATTTTTAAATACCCATTTTACTGTGAAACACATCATTGTACTTTTACTGTCGTAGAGAATTAGAAGATTGAGAGAAGTTATTTAACAAAACTCATATATATATACACGTAAAATGCTAAATACATATGAAAAATTCTCATTAAACACATTAGATATCTATGGGAGATATCTATGGGGAAACAGAATGCGGAATGATGAGAAGAAAACAATAATGACAGAAGGCCATGATCTGAGGAATACATGTACTTAAAGAGATAATCAGTAGAAAGGAAAAAGAGTGGCATTGTTAATGAGTGACAAAGTTACATTTTTCTCTTATTATATGGAGTGGCAGCAATGACCTGTGACTTCTGAAGAATCTGCCTAGATTTCAGGTGAACTTCATCAAATCACCATAAAGAAACCAAATTTCCAAGCTCTTCCTTGTTTCTTTAGAGCAGGTTTAGAAGAGGACCAAAGGCTGCTTGAACCTGAGTGAGTAGACTAGGGATACCTAGTGTTCTACATGTAAAAGTTTAAAAAATAAAAGATTTATGATCATCAACAAATTAAGTTTATAACAACAAAAATCTTTTCAAAGATCATACTCTCTAAGGCGACTCTTACAAGCATTTCCTGATAGGGCAAAAATATAGTAAGCACAAATCATTTTAACTTTAGAGATAGAATGAGTGACAGTAGAAAAGGAGCAAAAATCATTCCATTTTCCTACCACAGCATGAGTTAATGAAAATTTTTAAAAACATGTCTAATCTTGTTAAAGATAGGCAAGTCTTTTTTGTATATTAATAGTCTGGTTTAACCAACTTTAGCTCTCCAAGAATAGGAAATATTTTTCTTAATACAGTTCTGAAATAGTAGAAACGATCAGAGCTGAGTGGAGGAAGAGAATTGAATTCAAAGTCCTCATTAAAAATGCTGTAACATCTTGAAAGGCCAATCTTGTTTCTTACCTTTTTTCTTCCCACTGATTCGTTTCAGCCTTGCCTATGATCTTCAAGTCATTATTTTCCTGGCTGTTTGCATTTTCTTTAAAAAGTCTATGACCTTAAAAAAAAAAAAAAGTCTATGACCTTTTCTCTAGCCCTCTAAATGTGAATTTCACTGTTTCATTTTTCTGTTATTTCTTAACCAATGCATTCATCCTTCAAGTTTCCAGTTGCTACTTTTTTCATTTTGATTTATATAAGCCAAGATGTGTCCAAACTCCTCAAAGGACAGGGCAGAGCCCTTTCTTGATGTTTTCCAAACAGGATAAAAAATCATGAAAATGTTATGCCTGGAATTGCTTTTATAGTTGGTCTTATTTTTATTCAGAAAACAACCCATTTAAACAATCTGATTCTAAGAGTATCATTTTAAAATAATTATTATGTCAGTTTTTGAACATAAAATACTCACATGGAATATAAAATAGCAAAAGTTTACTAAGAATATTAGTTTGATTGTCCCAGAAAAAGTGCTACACAAATGCAAGGGAAATCATAGGTACAGTTGCTTTTGATCTTGTAGAAGATAGATGGTCAAGACAGTTACGTAATTTTCCCTTTTGAAATATTTTCTTGTATTATTTTAACTTTAGTCATCTACACTGTTTATATATCAAGAAAGGTATATTCTGAATATCCTCTGAGTTACATATAATATAGATTACTAGTTCTTAGGACAAAATTTGAAAATTAAAGGCATTCTGAATATAATTAATTTTTCTAAAGAAATATTTTTCTGAGCCTGAGGGTAATTCAGATAGACATCATTATCATCAAGGGAAAGAGATATAGGAGACTGAACTGAATCCTATACAACCCAATCATCTACCCTAGAAATTGATTTTTTTAAATAAATCACTATTTAAAACAATCACTATTAAGCTATTACTTTGTCATTTCTTTAATTTTCACCAAAGTACTATGAAAAATTGCTGATATTTTTTAATCAGTTTTTAAATACTGGGTAAAGATGATTGTCACTTTTTTGTCTTACATCATTCAGTACAGATTCATGAATCCCCGCACCTTATTTGGAATCTCCATTTCACCATGTTTCTTCTCATAAGAACTTTCTCCAAGTCACTATTAGATAGCAAATCAACTCAGTACATTTCCTTAATTGGTTTTGGTTTTCATTGAGCGGATAGCAGGAATTATCATGAAAGTTCACACAAATTCTATTCTACCAAAGCATTGTATTGATAAGCAAGTGCAGTACTCAAATAGACAGCTACATGGATGACTAGATCAGTTATGAATAAGGATAGCACAGAAAATATTGTTATTTTCATTATTGCAAGACTAATAGTACTATTGCCAATTAATACAAGTGAAGATTTACATTTACAGAAGAGTGGGTAAAAAGCATATATATTGTCAGTACCAACTTTCTCTCATCAAACATGGCCTAAAAGGCTATTATAGGTAAAGAGAAAACATTGAGAGAGAAGATAATCATGCAGATTACAAAGGAATGGCTAAGGTCTTACATGAAATATGGTGTTTTGTTACTAGAATTAAAACTCTTTGCTCAAATATGATAAGATCCTTTCTGACTCCTGAAATAGGTAGTTACTATGTGTTCTGTAGAAAAACTCAATGTATCATCTAAAACCATTTATTGCATTGCAATATCAAATTTTACATTTGTAGTTCAGAAAAAGCATTTTACCATATATTGTCAGTATTTTATCAAATCATTACTAATGGTTTGGGAGAACCTCTTTTTTGAAGAGTGACACAGCAAGACTTGATAATGATGAAATGTTAATTAACTGTCACAACAGCTAACACACTTTGTCTACCTACAAGGAACACAGCAATTTGGCCTGGTTTTCAACAGTCACAACAAAAAAACCTTTCAAATAATTGTTATTCACATAGAAACAAATTTGAATCAAAGTCAAAAACTCGGAAATTGCCAAGATTTCAGACTGACTGGCCAAGCTCTGTACTCCATTGTATTGTAGACAAAGGCTGAGGTAACGCAGCCCACATGCTGCCTGAGAGACTCGGAGATGAGGGCTTGTCAGCTCCTCTCCCTTTCAGCAGGCATAGAGCATGCTAAAGAGCATGCTCTTTTGCTCTTTCCAAACTTTACATCTCTCGTAATCATCCCATAAAAGAAAAACTTCCATTCTTTCACAGTTAAGGACTCACAGTTCTGAGTAAAGTAGAAACAGAGACCCCCAGATCTATCCTATTGGTGTTCCTTCATCTCCCCACTCCACTGGACTCATATAAGATGATACATCCATCCTTTCTCAATTTAGGAGGTGACTGCCTTTTGATGATTTCATCCTAGCACAGGTTTTTATTCCAAGAAACAAAAGAAATTCTGGCTAACCATGAACTAACACATTTCCAGAGTTTCATTTACAATGTAGTGATCCTGCTGTCTCATTTTCCTTTCTTACAAGTCACTTTCTGAAAATGACCAGAAAAAAAAAGTATCACCACCTCCAGGTGGCTTTAGGTGTCACCTGAAATGAAAGTCTGAAGGCACTGCCCCAAGTTAGGTCAAGGCTATGCATTTCAGATAAAGTTTCTTTCTTCCTTAAATGTAACCTGGGAGAAACAGCCCAAGAAACATCATCTTGAAGCGGACTCATCTGATTTCATTTCCTCACTGCAGTCTTCCACCTCATTCATATGGTCACAACGCCTGAACATTTGATAACAATTGATAACAATTTCATTGATAACAATTGAATTTCTTGTAAGCATCACACATATGCATCAGAAGAAAATGTATCATTTTTTGAATTTATAAGAATATGCAAATATCATCAATTAAGACTGATCTCTTTCAGAACATAAGAACAGTAATACAATTTGTATAGCTGTCACTTTTCATTAAAAAATAGTCTAGAGATGATGTTAAAAGTAAAATACTAGGAAGAGAGTAATTGGGAAACATCAAAAGGACACAAAGTTTCATTTGTACATTCCTCCTTGTTTATGGACACTTGGAAAATCAGATGCTTTGCTCAAATCTTTATTTCCATAAACTATTTCATGGACAGTTGAAGCTCTTTAACTGAAAGAAAATGATCCCAGGGATGTGAAAGTGCTCAGAATATTTACATGATAAAGGAATACCTTTGCTTTTACAAGGCATCTGATAACCAGCTGTGGGACTCCATCACTGAATTGCTGATGCTCCAATCTGTGCCTCAAGTCTGCTTCATAAAATGACACAGATTTGGGTATTGAAGGTAGCATTAGAAAAGTCAGTGAATTCCAGCTGAATTGACCTGAATCTGACACACCTCTGGGTCTAGCAGATGTAAAATTTCCTCTAGTTTTTCTAGGCATTTGGCAAGAATTGTCTACTCATTCTTTATTTGAGATGGCTTTTTACACTGTCTAAGGATGATTATGGAAATGTTATCATGTTTTAATCTAGGACCTCCTGGAAAGGTAGGAAAGGTAAGTATGATACAAATGGAAAAATGGACATACTAGAACAAAATTGTGCATTTTCCCAAAGTAAGTGGCAGACAGAAACCGATTACCCAAGTCTCAAAATTTTTCTCTTCCTGCCACAGTTGAGAAAACCTAGAACACAATTCAGTCCAGGGTTCTAGTCACTTCTCTGTCATTGGGTAGCTGTGTATCTGAGTAATTACAATCTTACAGCTTAGTTACTTCATCTGCAAAGTGGGAATAATAATTCCTGGTCTACATGACCTATAGGGAACACACAGAATGAAGAGTCCCTCCCTTTTTCAGCTATGCTTTAAGAGAAGCTATATATAATCCTTACTCCCAAAATGACAGAAAGATTGAAGCCAGGTGGTGAGGATGGCCGATGAGAAGAGATGATGTTGTCTTGGTAAATAGTCTGATACCAGTTGTGAATTCTGCCACTGATTGCTGATATTCCAGCGACACTGTCTTTGCCTCTACTCTACCCCCTAAAATTGATAGAGATTTGGATAGTGAAAGGCAGTTTCATAAAACTGATGCACTTTTGGTTTATCTTCTAATCAGATGTTTCTTTGGGAAGTCATTGTCTTTGCTTCTCAGTTTCCTCAGATAGACTTAGGAAGTCTTATGGGAACATCTTGAATATTTCTTCTGAACTAGTCCACACAATTTCTCTCCTAGTTTTCTTTCTTGTACAGCATGCTGCCTCTGAGACTGTTATTTTCCCTAAAGATGAACAGCTAAAACACTTATGTGTTGTAAAAAGGCAAGGTATTGCCAAATCAGTGTAACACATTTACAGTCCCACTGTGATTCTCTCTCTCTCCTTTTTAAAGATCGTTAGGAGCCTGAAGCAGCCTAATGGAATAAAATCACCAGGCAAAGCATAATGAGGAGTAGGAGTCAAATTATTTTAGGAACTGCAAAGACACTGTTGGTGGCCTACTCAGAGGAACTCACCAAGATCATTAGTTTGTGTGTCTCCCAACTGAAACAGCCCTCTCAAAAGGTGTCCCTCCTTCCCTAGAATCATTAGTGCTGCTCACCTCTTGCCTAACAGCCAATATCTGTTCTCAAAGAATCAGTTGTTTAATTGCATTTGGAAAACAGAAAGGAAAGGCAAAGTTTCAACGTAAAATTCAGGGTAGAATTTGAAAAAAATGAAAGAACCAAGACAGAGTAGTCGATTTCATGACGTCTGACCCAAGATTGAGAAATTTAAAACAAAATACCATAATATCAAAAAGTTAAAAGAGCATCTTTTCTGGACTTGGAGAAAGTCATCTACCCAAAAGGGTCCTCCTCCTTCAGTCATTTCCCTCACTCTTGCATGGACTGAATGAGCTGAAGAGTCAGGCAAAAACTGGCTGTGATTTCTCAGGAGCTCAAAGAGAAGTGTGTAGGACACATTGTACCCATACCTGGAGTCTGGGCAGTTAGACTCTGCCCCCAATCACTACCTGCCTGTCACAGTCTGCTTTGCTTCCACTGTTTCTTATGGGGCCACATTACAAGAAGATCATGGGGAAGAATGGTTCTTTGCCCCTGGTCAAGAGGAAATTATTTCTTCTCCACATCACTTAACACACACATGCACGTCTCCTAAACTCAGTTTGGCCCAGTTCTTTACAACTCACAAAGTGTTTCCATTCCTGCTATCTTTTTTTTAAATATACTTTTATAACATTGGTTTACAGCATCATTTGTGTCTTAGAAGCATAGGGTCTCCCTGCTCGGGTGGTGTTAAACCACATAGCACCCACCGCCAAAACACCCATAGTTCCCCTCTGTTCTCTTGAGTTCTGCCTGATGCCATCAAGTGACACAGCAGGGGCGACACTATTTTACTGATGAGAAAAGTAAAATTAGAAAATGTAGGCAATTTGTTCCCCCTCCCAGACATAAAGGGGAATTCAGGCCTCCCCATAAGTGTCCCTGTGTAGTTGTTCTGCCACTCAGTAGGAATTGAATTTTTGTTCTTCTAAGTTAATCTAAATATTTTTGTTTAATGCTTTACAAAATATGCAGAGAGATATTAAAGAAATGCATAAAATAATCTCTGAACTCAAGACTCAAGGAGGTGCTCTAAAAAAAAAATCAGCAATTTAAAAATGTTTAAGAGAAAAACAGTTATCTCCAACGTGTGTTAGAGGGAGATGCTGGTCAGGAATTATGCTAGTGGGCTAGAAAACTCATGGAATTAATTTTCTGGAGGAAGACGTCTTGGAGTTAACTTTGGGTCTTTTTCTCAGAACATCCACTTGGAGCATCTGTTGAACTAGCAGCAGATGGAGCACATCAGAAATGTATTTTCCTTTTTATTTTATCTCTAGCTCCTTGGAGAAACCTGGCAGCTAGGGTGCTGTAGAGATGAAATAAAAGTTCATTTTTATATCATCATTTGTATTGTAACGACATATAAACAGCACTTGTTCCAGGGGAACGTATTGCCCTCCCTGGTGAGTTTCATAATTAAGTCTTACTGTAGAAAACAAAAACAAACAAAAAAAATAGAAATGAGATTTAAATATGTTATTTTCTCACTTATACTCAGTTGTTTTGCTTTTTTTTTTTTTTTTTTGGCTTTGTTTCTCTTTTGCAGTGTTGGTGGACACCTGATCTCCTGCTGCCTGTGATTGAAAACTAAGAAGCTTTGTTGTCCTGATTAACAGCCTGAGACTTTGCTGACACTGCCATGAAACCGAAATGCTGATTCTATCCTTCTTAACCTCTGTGTGAAACGCTGACATTTAATATACTTGTATATTTATTGATCCTCTATAAAGATGTCTGAACTTGACTCTTCATCTGTATTTTCAGGGAATGTGGAAAATGGAACTTTCCTTGAGCTATTTCCCACATCCCTGTCCACATCGGTGGACCCATCCTCAGGCCACCTGTCAAATGTCTACATCTATGTGTCCATATTCCTCAGTCTTTTAGCATTTCTGCTTCTGCTTTTAATAATTGCCCTTCAAAGGCTTAAAAATATCATCTCCTCCAGTTCATCCTACCCAGAGTATCCAAGTGACGCTGGGAGTTCTTTCACCAACTTGGAAGTCTGTAGTATTTCCTCTCAAAGGTCCACTTTTTCAAACCTTTCATCATGAAGAAAATGGAAGCTCCCTTGAATGCTGAGGCAGCTTAGGGTTTTTTTCCTTCTGGGAAGTGTCATATCTGAAGCTGTTAACTCAAGAAAGAAATGACACTTTTGTTTTTTTCAACCAATTAGACCTGTTCCTCCTCCTTCACTTCTGATTCCTTTTTCTGTTCATGATGCTGTTCATTTGGGACTAGAGAAACTGAACTGATGGAAATGCGTGTAAATCTCAAGATGCAGAATTTCACAGAAACCACTTGACAAGTCGGGAGCTGGCTTCCTCAAGGGGGATTGGATCCGCCCACTCTGCTGGACACTGAGACAGGCTCACTGGCAGTAGCCTCAGCATGGGCACTGGGGCTCGCACTGGCTTTTGCTTCTAAAACCACAAAGCCAACTGAACCCACAGACACTGACAAGATTTAATCTAAACTACTTGAGAGGCATTTTCTGTATTAAAAAGATAAAATGAAAACACCAAATTTTAAAAAGTCAATTTAAATTTAATGCATAACATTTCCAAAACTGGAGACAGAAATTTGTGAAATGTTTTATTTCATTTCCCTTTAACAAATCAAAATCACATAGAGTCACAAATTAAATCACTTGGTAAATTTTGGGAGCGTTTATCTTAATAACAAGATAAATATTTGTCATGCAGTTTGTAGTGTATTTATGCTTTCTGAGTTGTTATTATTGTTATTATTATTATTTATGTCCTCATCTTAATAACCTCCCCTTGTGGGAATCTTTGTAATAATCTGTTACATCAGACAAATATTCGGAGAGACACCAAGAATTAAGAACATGGAAAATATGGTTTGTTGTGTTTTGTACAGTAATAACTTCTAGTAGACGTGTCAATGCCTTCCTTTATTCAGTTTCCTAGTCTTAATCATTTCAGCACAGTTATATTAAGGTTTAGAGATGTCAGGTATTTGTTCTCTCACTTTAGGTTACAAACTTAGACACTAAATTGCTAATATACATGTTAGTATATACACCATGAATGTTACCTATATTGATAATTGGTTGCTGTATGTTAACATAATAATCAGCATTAGGACTCCAGGACATGAATTTATATTAAAAATTGTAGACAGTGAAGGTGTTTGGCTGCTGAGGGCTTAGTGATCCTGGGAACTGGTATACTGTGGTCAAGCCATGCACATTGAAAACAAGGCATACACGTGAGCACAGACATGGAATGTGGAAGAAATTAAGCTGCCCTTAAAAAGAAAAGAAAGCAAACCAACTACAGCTTCTTAAGAGTAAGAATTTTAATTTAATTTTTAAAATAAATGGCCCACAGCATAAACACTGGATTTATGAAGCCTGCAGAGCATACTGCATCAACATGCCTGTCTTCCCATGGCAACCAGGTCATTCTTGTTCAAAATCTTTACTAATCTAAAGAAGCGGGGGTTCAACATAACCTTTGGTTTGAGTGTACAGGCAGCACCACCCAGTAACCAGAAAGGAAATAATAATCCAGGCTGTATTTTTATCATCCTAGAAGGCTTAGAGAGATGAGGGCTGGTAAAGAGAATAGGAAGGTTTCCTTTTTTCAATCCTTAAGTCTTAAACACAGACTACAACAAACATATCAAATATGTCCCCAAATATCTGCAAAGAGTTGCTGCTCTGAAATGTATAATTAAGAAAAACTGCCTCTACTGCCATCTTCAAATCTTCTATCCCTGAGCTATACTCTCCTCTGCGGCCATTTCAAGCGTGGCAGTGTGTTGGAGTGTTACATAGTACAAATTCTGGACTGGAAAAACTCTTCTATTTAGATCACCATTAGCATTCTCTGATAATATATTATGTGTCGATACATATACACTCTCTCTCAGCGGGAAAAAATATGCATTCACACACTGCCAATTAAGATTTGTATACACACAGGATTAAAAAGGCATATTATTACTTATACATATTATTACTTACGCTCTTTGATTAATCTTGTGATGCTTGGTTGCTGAGTGAAAAAAAAAAAGACATGGATAAAGTGGTTTTGAAAAATTGATAGAAAATTGATGGATAAAGTGTCCACCCATCAGGACATTCTGGGTAGATATGATCTGTTCTTAGGGATATCTTTATATACTTTCCTTGTGAAAGAGATACAAAGACTTCTGAAAGTAAAAATATGAAAAATAAATCTGTAGCCACACCCCACCTATCCTCTCACCCATGGTTTTTGCTCTCCAGGTGAAGGAGAATGATTACGAGTAACATGCAGTGATGAAAGATAAGATGTCATTACAAGCTTGTGAGGATAACAGATGATGCAACTTGAGATGAGTTTATGTTGTTCAAAAAGTTCGGGAAGATTGCAAAACTGGTTTATAAATAAAGAAGTAGACCCACTGAAAAGCTGGTTATTTTCTCATTGTTTTCTGCAAGGAGGTTCACAATCATCTCTCCTATGGATGCTTTACCATCATTCTTTCAGGGTCAATTACATGTGACCCAAGGCAGCCTTTTCCAACTCTTCAAGGTTCAGCTCCCTTGGGGCTTTGAGTCCTATACTTCACTGAACTGAAAAACCATTTGGATATTTGGGGACTATTGAGCTTCCCAGGCCAAACCCCAGAGGCAGGGGTGATATATTTTTATAAAGAACCCAGGTGATGCTCACAATCAGTGAGGTATACTGTGTCAGAGGGAAGGGCACATGTATTTCCACAAGAGTGGATTTTTTGCATCTGCCTAACCAAGCCACATGCAGAGAGCTTACAGATACCCCCACCCCCAGCCCCGCCCAACTCCCTTTCCAAACCCAGCCTACTGCCTGTTCAGGTCTAAATTTTAGGCAACTCTTGTCAGTAGCAAACTGCTGCCATTGCACAGAGCTCAGTGGAAGAAGGAAGTAGGAAGGTCACATCTCTGTCTTCTCTTAATCTGCATACCACAACTTTCACAAGATTATGCACAATCAATTTACAAGGTTAGAGAAATGAGGGTAACTGATGAAATTTATAAAATGAGAGCAAGTGTTTTACACTACAAACTAAATAAGACTTCGCACAGTCTTAAGGAAAACAACAAACAACACACCTACAAAGCGACACATTTTCAAGGAGAAACACCAATTTCTAGATTTGCTGCCCTGTATGAGATCTGAGGTTGACACTTCCATCCAATGCCACTGAACTTTAGAAAGTTCTCTAGGATCCATCACAGCAACACACCAGATCCAAGCCTTCAGTACTGCTGAAATTATCCCGGATAGAATCTATCAGGAGGTGTGTATGGAGGGAGTGGTACTTGGAAGAAAGGCTGTAGCCGAAGAGCCCAAGGAAACTCTGGCTCTCCCAGGACCAACTCCTCAATTCTCTGCATCCCTGAGAGGATGGCTATGCTTTCTTCCTTGCTATCTAGGGGAGGCTCTTAAAATCTTAGGTGTGACTTTCTGCAAATGCACATGCATAGATAAATACACAAACTCATAAGCATGCAGTCTTTTCCACACACATGTACATCCCAGAACAAACAATATAATCAGTGCTCAAAGGCAACACTTCAATTTTCAAAGTCTATTTTCCTCAATTGAACTGAGCTTTCAATAGTAAGCAAAACACTAGCTTCCCCTTGTTCATTCTGCTACTTCAGACTTGCATCTGGATGTCTACACTGTGTAAGAGTCCATTAATATTAACACTCCTTACTGCTATAGAGAGAGTTCACTGACCCTGAAGGCCCAGCTGACGATCCAAAGACCTCTTCAATCAACAGGAAGTACAGGCAGTTTTCCTTTAAGATCCATTTGGAGGTGGGGTGTGTGTGCCATACTGAACAATGTAAGGAGGCATTATTGGCAGGGGTTTAGTAAATAAATGAGCAAGTAGTCCTTTGTTCAAAGAGACAGTAAACACATAGTTCCTGCTCTCATGAACTCTACAATCTAGGGAGGAAGATATTCTCAAAGACAGAAGGACAAATAACATGTATAATTGCAATTTAGCACTTTGATGACAAGTAAAGGATGGAATGATAGGCCACAAGGGAAACTCACTTAGGTTCTGGGGTAAGAGATGGTCTTTTTTATGAGAATGTACAGAAGTACTGAACTGGGTTGAGACGAGTAATCTCTCAGAGGTAATAGCATATTCTAAAACCCTATGGCAGGAAAGTCCCAGTGTACATGAGGAGCAAAGTCACAGTGCTTGGGGATAAAGCACAACATTGGAGAAGTGGCCTGGGGAAGATTGTGCAGGACCCAGCAGGTTATAGCAGGAGTTTGGGTTTTATTCTAAGTGCAGATGGTATACATTGAAGGATTTTAAGCAGAAAAGTTAAGTCACTGAATTTATGTTTAAGAAAAATTATTCAAGCTGTCTTGTGGAAATAGACATGAGATGGACAAAAAGTCCTATTCAGAACCACACTGGGTGGGGTATGCGGGTGGATGGAAAGTTGTTC
The DNA here is from genome assembly GCA_004024945.1 of Uropsilus gracilis. Taxonomy (NCBI): domain Eukaryota; kingdom Metazoa; phylum Chordata; class Mammalia; order Eulipotyphla; family Talpidae; genus Uropsilus; species Uropsilus gracilis. Next base: position 27,896 of record PVHY01008800.1, on the reverse strand, counting down.
TGCTACAAATAACTGTTCATCCTCTAGCCATGGAAACGTCCTTAGCTCAGAATGAATGTTACCACACAACCATACAAGCCCTTCCTCCTCCACTGTTTCTACCACCACACCCCACCTCCTTCTCATCCCTTCTATATCGCTCTTTCTCTCTGAGAGACACACACCTTGGATTCCCCTCATGTCCTTTCCTTGGCTATCCCATTTGATTCTTGTTAAAAGTCTTAAACCATTTCAGTCCATTTAATTCTTATATTTTAACATGATCTGTGACTAATGTTGCAATAAAAGCCCAATACTGTAGTAAAATTGAAATTTTAAATTTTTGCTTTTAAAATTCTATTCTCAGAAAAAAGTATTCTTTATAATGACATGACATATTCTTTATGATTTTATTCTTTTGTGAAGACTTGACATTTTTGCATAGTTCAATTAGTTTCTCTTCATTTCATTTGCCACTTGTTTAACAGGTTTTACATGCCATAGTACAAGGGGTTTCAACTGAGAAAGCATTTTGTTTAAATCACGAAATCCTAGTTATTATTTTTGTGACCTTGGGCAACCTCTCTGAGCTTCCAAAACTTATTAACAAGAAGGAAATAGTAATTTTCTTACAGATTCTGAGGGTTATGTGTATGAGTAATATATATGGAAATTTCAATCAAGTAAATATTATTTAGGACTTTTAGTTTCTAAGGGACCAAATTTCCTCATATTTCTACTTTTAAAATTTAATTTTCCTTTTATGCTTTTTTCCCCCACTCCTACGTTAATCTCTGTTACTTGCTTTTAAAAACATACTATTGTATTTGGGTTTTATGTAACTCCTAAGTTGTCTCTGCCTCAGCAAGACCCAAAAGGGGAAAGAAATCACTGCAGTAGTCACTTTCACTACATCCCCTTCCCAAGGATACTGGGGATAAAGTCACATGTTATAACACAAGCAAGAATGGTGGAGAAATATGGAAAACAAAGAATAGTGCTGAATATCCTCTGATTCACCAAGTATAGCAAATATGCCAGAGGGACTGGGGTTACAATCAATGTTGAAATGATCCTAATAGCATCAAATTGGAATGAACTGGTGTCACTCGTGGCATCCTCAGGTGACAGTCAGGCAATATCAAGGTCTTTGAATATTTGCCCAAATCACCAGAGTTGGCCTAATTAATCAGCATGTCCTGACTCCCAGTATGTGCTACTCAGCTACATCAGGTATTACTGATTCCCAGGCTGTCTTTATATCCTTCTATGTAGAATAGATTTTATAGTACTTACCTCTAGCATTCAAGAATACAAACTTATTGAAGAACTTTTGTACATTGCTACTTACTTAAGGATTTTCATAATTCAGTTTATAATTTCTTTATAATAGATATACACACATTCAAAGTTTTACTGACTTTGATAATTCAGAAATTAATTTACTATCCCCTAATAACAGATTTATCATTGTAAGCATCATTTGCTGCTTTTTATACATAAATGCCAGTTCAGGGTGAGTTGTGGTTAATAAAATGCCAGATGAACCTATTAAATATCAGTTGAAGCAATATTAAAAGTATCTAAACATGCTTATTACTAGTAATAAAAGCACCCTGATGTAGCGCTAAATCATTATGCAACCAGGAATAATGAAACAATAAATAATATTGAATGGCAAATCATATATAATTGTTATTGTATATTCGTCACTCTGTCAAAAGTAAGTACTTTCTGCATTGAACTCAGAACACTCCACAACAAGATATTATTCTTCTTCCCATTTTACATATGAGGAAACTAAGGAAGATCACTGAGCAGGCAAAATTGTCACCTGAGTGGCAGAATCAGAGCATCAACCTGAGTCTGGAGCTAAGATCTGCAGCAGAACTAGAGATTTTACTCCTTCTTCCTTTCATTCAGAAATTTACAATGGACACATTTGGAGAAATGTTTATTTATAAAAATAGGACAAAAAATAAATATCTAGCCAAATGTTAACCTTTGTAGTATATCCCAGTTCAGCATGAAAACACACATGCTTAAAATGGAGAAAAGAACATGGACCACTGTTCTTTTATCTGACTACGGACACAATTGCCACACAGCCTTTCTTCCAATTGCCATACCTGAGGCAGAAACTGTGATACTGAGCAAAGGCCCTACTTTCCCAGTGTGGCCACAGAGATCTCAGCTCCATGGGCAGCCGGGAAACATGTGGGTATACATAAGATGTAAACAGAGCCTCTCCTTGGGGCAGATAATTTGTGATGAAAAGAAGCTGTTCATTAATTTAGCAAATATTTATTGACCACCTGCTATCTGCCAGGTATTTTTCTTTAATTTTGGAATTGAACAGTGAGCAAAACAGACAAAAATGCTTCAAGAAATCTCCATTCTCACAGAGGAGGCACAGTAATAATGTAAGAAAAATAGCCGGCACGATGGCACATTCCTGTAAGCAGCAGTCTAGGACGCCACGGTGGGGACCAGGGATCGCGGTTCGAGTCTCACTTGGGGCAACATAGCGAGACCTAGTTCCAAAAAATAGCGGGGCGTGGTGGTGCACACCAGTAATCCCAGCTACCTGGGAAGCTGAGGCTGGGAATTGCTTGAGTCCATGGTACCCCAGGCAACGTGATCCTTGGTGTATTATTACGGTTTAAAATGATTATTAACCCTTCATTATTTTAACCACTCATAATCTGTTAAAAAATAAAGCTATAAATTGAAAAATATCTTTCACAGATTTACCTAAGGAAAAAAGGAACAGAAAAAATGTTTCCTTACACATTCAATTGACTTCTCCTTCCTCTCATCCAACCTCAGATGTGCATGTTCTGCTTACTCCCAGAGAAAATATATATGAAAGCAACTAGTTGATGAGTTTAAACTGATATTAACCATTTGCTGTTGCTATTCAATTCCAGCTGTTTCAATGATAATTTTTACTTGGTAGACATGAACACACACTTTGGTGTTCAGGTCAGCCTAATCTTAGCTCCTTGGCTAAAAGAAGGAACAAATGCCTTTAGAACTAACTTACTGACCATAAAACTAGCTATAATGGAAGTAAGTGTAAGTTACAGCAGACACACAAAGGAAGAAGCCTGCTCCTACACTGAGGACACTTGATGAGTCAGTCATTTGCCATCAGAATGGGCACAGAAGAAGGCATTCCAGTAGAATAACAGCAAGTCCAAAGCCTGGAGGTCTCAAGGGCTTGGTTTGCATGATGTTACACCACATTCCATGTTGTTAGGACATATGCATAGGCCAGAGTCAGATTCGCATGGGGTCACCCTCTAAAGTGGCTTGGTCATCCACTTGAAGTGAAGCATCTTCATTCCTGGTGATCTGATGTCAACAGCACCTCAGAATCTGTAGCTAAATACCCTCTGGACACTGTTACAGGGTAAGGAAAGAGAACCTGAAATCTAAGACTTAATACAAGTGCTCCAACACATGGGAAGCTGCTTCCCTCTCCACCTTCCCCCATGTACCTCCATCTCTAGGAGTCTGAGGGTGAACTTAATGGACAACAGGAGGACAAAGTGAGTAGCTAGTGCTCCTCCAAGGAAGGGTGGGAGATGGTCTCGGCCAGCCAGGAGGCCACTATTAGGCTCAAATCACCATGTACCTAGGGGTTGCTACTGAGCGTTCCTATGCTTCACACATTTATTTTCGGTTGGGATAATAATCTATACAAAAAAGGGCTTTTCAACTTTAAAGTCTTCTTTTTTCTCCAATTCTTGGTGTATAAACAGCTTAGTAAGTTTATAGAATAAATAAATAAAGGCTGACTAAAGATTCAACCATGCAACAAATTCCCACTAATCCTAGAACAGTACTGGGACCCTTAAACCACAGAGAATGGGCCCACAGTGATTTCACAGCACATTCTAAAAACATCAATGGAAACAGCTTGAATCAAGGATTTCTATGCCACTTTGAGTGGATTGATTTCATCAGGGAAGTTACAACTTTGAAAAGTTATCCTGCTTAGAAAAGTGAGTGAAACAAGTCAAACTGAAAGATATGTAACCACAGCTTGGATCACTGAGATTTTAATTGAGAAGATGTTTGACAAAGCAGCGTATACCATATACCTTGAAGATGCTCATGAGGACAAGGAAAGTATTATTAATAAGACAAAGAACCCAAATGATTTTTGCACAGAAAAAAGGAATCTTACTTGGATCAGCAAAGCTGACTTCTTTGAGACTTGAAACTGATAAGGCAGTTTTCAATCAGTTGTTCCATAAAAAATATAGAACTATTTCAAGCCTATTTATACTCTTCGCTTCAGTGACCCTTCAGACAATTTATCCAACACTGTTTACAAGACTGAATGAAACCCACAGTTCTGCCTGAATTCTTTTTCACCTCTAGAGATTTTGCTGCCTCCTGGTTTGGGTTTCCTCCAACTTATGAGGATAATGTGTTGTTCTACTGCCTCATCTCTCCCCTTTCCTTTTGATGCCATTCCTCATTAATCCAATTGTTTCCTCTTCTCCAGGGATCCCACTGGCTTCTTAATCTTTTCCCAGAAACAAGCAATCCTCCCCTTAGAGACTTGACTAACTTGTGCTTGGAGTCAGCAACACCTGCTGACTCTCTTCTACATGGAACAGGTGACTTCACACTCTCTTACCTTCTAACCCCAGAAAAGCCCATGTCCTGGAGACATGCATTCTCTAATCTACTGAAGTCTCTATACAGGATTTGATTTTCAATCACATTGCTGGGAGAAAGCATGACAGGAGGAAGCTGATTTATGAAATTCATGTACATGTGCTAGTCATCAATCATTTGTAACAGAGGTTGCAATCTGACATAAATTTTTCAAAAAAACATTTAGAATGGTCAGATTTTCTCTGATGATGAAATGACTTCTTATTGTTCTACCTCTGTTCCGAAATGCAACTAAAACATGTAGTAATGTTTGACTATAATCTTGCTATCACTATTTCTTCCTGCATTAATTCCACAGTCAATATCTCAAATTTGACATAATAATTCAGTTAACAAATGTCACCATGTATGCAGAGTATTATTTTTACAAGTGTTCATTTCCTCTTAATATATTCATTCTTTAATGGGTTTTCATGGTCCTAAATTAAGTTGGGAGGGAGAGAGCTAAGTAGGAAGGATGTCAGGAATTTCTGAACAGACCTTAGGAAGTGGGGACAGATTGAGGTTGCCAGAAACTGGGCAATGATGAAGGAAAATTATGACCCTTAAAGGGGAATCTTACAGGGTGAGTGCCCTTGAGTGAGACAAGCTGACTGTCCAAAGCAGCAATAGAGCAGAGGGCTTAGTTTTTACTCTCTCCTCCCCTTGCCATTGCAGCTTTAGGAGATTTGTCTCCCTTCCTCCACGTCTATCCAACCCTCAACCTACTGCAGTCTGATTTCTGCACATACACACATACTTACTGAAATCACTGTGCTCTTTGGTGATCATCAACATTAGATGTGTCTAATGGACACATCTCAGCATTTGAGACACTGTTGAACACTCCCTTCTCAAAACTCTCTGCTCTTGCTGTTCAGAAGCCTCTGTTCACTGTTTTCTATCCCTACATCTTTTCTCTTGGCTCTTAAATGTTAGTGTTCCACAGATATTGTTACTGATCTTTTTTCTTTCAGATACAGCATTGTATCTGCTCTGTGGGGTCATTTCTGTTGTACAGCTGATGACTCTCCATTCAAAACTCAGCATATTCTAAGCTAAATTTCTCATCTTCCTGCCTCCCTGAACCATCTAACCTTCTGCCTCTTTTGTACTTATCTGTCTTGACTTCTCCTGCTGCACCATCTGCATTCAAACAACCATAATGTCCTGACCATCAGACCTCCAAAGATGTCTTAAATTCACCCATTTCTCCCTAATAACATTTCAGGCCACTCAGTTTCACTTCTTAGTTACACTTCTAGTTTCTACTCTCATTCCCTTCCAATTTGTTCTCTAAATGGTAGCCAAAGTGATTTTAAGAAAATGCAAATCTGATGCAATATTTGCCATCTTTCAGCGGTTTTCTACTTAATCAGAATCAGAATAAATTGATTACAAGGTGGTCAGTCACTGTTATTTTCTATCACTATTTCAGCCTTATCCTGGCTGACTTATCCTAGTGATTTATCCTATCCTCACACTCAGTTCTACCCAATGCTCAGCACCACGCTGTGGAAAGCCAAACTTGCAATGTACTCATTTCTCGCTTCCCCAGACATTTGCACAAGTTGCTCCTTTTGTCTAAAATAACTATTCCTCTCTTCATGCCCAATTCATGGCAAAGTCATATGTCATTCAGTGTCAGGTGTTTTTTGGGGTGGGATGGAGATCTTGACTCTCCCAAATGCAGTCAATATCTCCTATAAGTTTCATATATTCTACCCTGTGGTGGGATATACGGTACCCAACTAATGTTGAATCTTGTCCCCTCTCACCCCTGATACTCTCAGCTCCCTGCAAAGCTGCAAATAATCCCTACAGCCTGAGGTACCCTCAATAAAGGGTCTGCAAATGAATGAGTGTAATTGAAAAAAAATTACGTTTTCTTGTTGTACATCAATGTTGTACATTTTGTTGTAATCAACATACAGAATTTATTTAGAATAACATACCACATACAATTTCATTTTAAATGTGTATAGACTACAAATAGTCTCCAAAAAGTGAAAACGGAAGGGAAAAGTCTTAATTTAAATTATTTTTCCAATTTATTTGACCGCATGATGCTCTTTCAGTGTTTGCCGTTCCTTTGGCTCTCATAATGTGCAGATTGAGAATTTCGGTGAATTTTGGAAACGTGGGCTGCAGATTGTGTTCTGAATGCACTAACATAGGTTGTATAGATGGTTTGTTCCTAATATATGTGAAACACATCATATGTAAAATCCTTAATGAATATGTACTGTGGTTTGCCTAGGACTGTAGACCTGATCATTTTCCTATCAGCTTCTCCTAAAGTTTGAGGGGAAACATCATGCACTCCATGACTTGTCCTTTCTGTGGACTATGTGTGTCCCCAGCTGTCACCAATTCTCTTTTGGGTCTATTTTCTCTTTGTCAAAGGAAGCTCTGTGACTCAGCAGTCTGCAAGTTGCCTTCTTAAATAAGTAGATCTTTGATCAGAGCAGACTGAACATAATTAACCACTACAAATCACATAATAATTAAGGTAGAAAAGCATTTAACAACTCTTGGCATAATCAGAAAATATTTGTTTATTTATATAAAATAAATATATATAATAAGCTACAGGATCTAGAATCATTTATTTTCAGAGTGAGATCACCATTTGGACATACTTAGCTACGTTGTCATAGTGAATGCTAAACTACAACAAATAATTCCTCTTGAAGGAAGTGTACCATTAGTCCTCAGTGTTCTGATTCCTCCACACACACATGCTAAAAATGGTACTCACCAAAATAATTTATATCTTGGCATCTGATATAATTTAAATTCCTTTGGCTCTCATAATGTGCAGATTGAGAATTTCGGTGAATTTTGGAAACGTGGGCTGCAGATTGTGTTCTGAATGCACTAACATAGGTTGTATAGATGGTTTGTTCCTAATATATGTGAAACACATCATATGTAAAATCCTTAATGAATATGTACTGCAATTGATGTATCACCTTTAAACTAAATTTATACTTATTTACAGTATGAATGCAGAAAGCGCAAAGATTGGTAGCCTCCCAAAATTTTAAATACAGATTTAGAGGGTCTATACATTTAAGTTCCTGCTATATAGGTTCAGTGATTCACTATACAATTACTCCACCTTAAAACAAAAAGTCACAGATCCCCTCTTCAGTTTGCTCATAATATATTTAGGAGAAGGGGGAGAACAAATAAAGACAAATGAAAAAAAAAAGTTCTGAGTGTCTGCTATGTGCCAGGCATTTTGTAAAATGTTATAGATAATTTCAGTTATTCTTTGTAAAAAAAAAAAATCCATGTGGTTGAGATTGTTTGCTTTGTGTATCTAAGAAAGAAAGAATGACTCCGAGAGAGCTAATCCCCAAACTTATCCCACTGGTAACCAACTGCAAAGTTAAATGATAAGAGCTGCAAAATGAGACATGGGGAAGTGGGAAAGAGGCTTGCTTGGTCAGGGAGAATCCATTTGGAGATCACAAATCTACATCTCTAAAAGTTAACTCTGAACTGTGGTACTTTTAGATTGCTGGAAATGTGGAACTGGAGTTGAGGGGGGATGTTAGGGCTAGAGGGATGAATGAGATCCCTCCCTAGGTATAGGATACACACTTAGAAGTGAAAAGGCTGAAGACTGAACTTCGGGGTTAATAAAAAGCCAGTTCTTAAGAAGCACATAAAAGAAGAGGAATCCATGAAAAAGACTAATAAGTTATCAGAAATGCAAGACAAGGAGTGGGAGAACACAGTCACGGAATAAAAACTACATAGTAAAAGCAGGCATCAAGGGAGGCCAGCAATGACTTCTGCTTGTAGCGTGGGAGAAGCTGGCTGTGTTTGGATCCAGCAATCTGGTCTGACAGGATGGGGAGGCAGGAGATGGATCAAAGTGGGGACAAGTTGCTTCCACTGGATGGCAGATGCCATGGCAGTTCAGCATTTGTTTATCCCCAGACCTATGTACAGAGTCTCAGAAATATTTTTGAACAACTGAATGAATGGTGTAATTAACCAATAATAGAAGGATTTTGGAAATGAGATCCAGAGTATAAAGAGCTGAGATTTGGCCTGGACATGAGTAACATCACCTCTTCCTTTGAAAATAAAAGTATCAACACTAAGCATGCTCCTCAGAATAGAGGGGACACACAAATGCTTGTGAATGAAGAAATAATATTTTACTAAGGGCATTGTTAAAGCATTGCTCACCAGTGTACCTTAATTTCACAGTTAGAAATTTTTATCTAAAAAGACTTAATAAACTAAATTGAGCTTTGGTTATCATCAATGATTTCAGACTTTAAGTGCTAAAATGACCTCTTTATTGTCATCATGAATGGCATCATCATTCACTGTTGACAGTTTAATGTTATGCTTGAAAAATGAAATTGATCATCAAATATAAATTTAGATTCTTTTGAAATGTGGTGATTCTAAAGCTGCTATAATATAGGTTACATTCACAGATAAATAAAAAGGCAAGGGACATAAAAACAAAAATGAAATAAAGAAAATTGTTCTAACTTGCAGTTAATCCAATGTGGGGGGGAATGTTTAAAAAATCCTTTTAAAAGCATAATCATCTGGGCCTACAATCCTATATCTATATCAAAAGAAATGTAAATCTACAGAGAATTTGGAAATCTCTTAGGAGGACTATCTTGTGCAGTCATGTTCTCTTTGTGCCATCCTAGACAATTCTGTGAGCTTGGTCCCCAGATAAGAACAGATTCTGTACCATACAGCCTCTGTCACAGAAATGCCAGTCATTTCATTTCCCTCTGGATTTTTGTTTCCTTCTCTGATTTGAGCAGTCTGCATTTCAACATATACTGGCTTCTAGATTCCAGCTGAATTATAATCTTCCTCACTAGCTAGGCTTTTGTATTCCCACTGACAGGAATACAAAGCCAATTATTTTCAATGATGCAACTGCTCCTTCAGGTTATGGAATATCAGAGAATCAAGACATCTTCCCAGACTGCCCCATGGAAAAACTTGATTAGCTATCTTCCTATAAAGGAATCAAACACAAAATTTCTCCAACCCCTCTCCGAAATGCTTTCCTCAAGAAGTGATATTTAGATAATAAAAGTGATTAAATGAGTTTCTGTCCTTTCCATTTCCATTGTTGCAAGATCACTGAGATTGAATGATCGCACTCATTTAGAAAACTGGTATAATTTCTAAATGACTTTGTCCCTTGTCTTATCCATCCTCTACTATGCTGCCAGACAATTCTCCCAAACATGCATTATTAACCAGTTTGACACCCAAGTCAAAAAACTATTGTCTCTTACTGCTTCCATAGCCTCTAACAACTCTTAATTGCTTTTTGCAGTATCTGAGATCTTCAAATTTTGACTCCAATTCTATTTACCCTGCTGCCCAAGAAGGAATGAACACCAGTTTTCTATACAATGCCATTTATATCTCTGCCCCATGCCCATGCTCTCTTGTTTCCATTCCCGACCAATTGGCTTCCTTCCCCTCCTATTCCCTCACATCACCGTCTCCATTGCCAGGTTAAACTCTACCCCTTTCTGAAAGTTCTCCAAACCATTTAGTCCTTGCTGGGTACTCTTCTTCCCACAATAATCAAAACTAGGTAATATTTGGAAGAGGGAGATATACCTAATTGTCCTTTGTTGGTTGGGTCTCTGGAAATAAAACTTTCTTTCCATATCCCCTTGTAGGGTGAGTGAGCTGGTCAGGCTTTTTCTTCCATTGGCCTCTATTATCAGCACCTATAGTATTGTGGTTGTGTACAAGTGTTAAAGTACACACCTGGATTTAGGAGAGAAGGGGGAAAGGGGCGAAGAGGACATATGAGATAAAATGCAAGCATGGAATGAGAGAGCATAAGAAAATACCAGCGAGAGAGAGAGAGAGAGAGAGAGAGAGAGAGAGAGAGAGAGAGAGAGAGAGAGAAAGTCCAGAGAAAAAGTGTGATTATGAGGGGTTGGGGGTTTCACCTGTTTCCCAGAATCCCCAGCCCTGGCCCTGCCCTGTCTGGTGCATCTGTGTAACTGCTAGAACCATTGGTGAAAAAGATGCTTACCCCTACAGTTGGAGATAAGGATGGTTACAGTACACCCCTCTATGACCTAGGATAGGGCAGAGTAAGTTGTGACCATAAATACTGAGCCTTGATGGTAGAGCACATACCTACCATTAAGTGCTGAGGACACAGTGGTTTATCTCTGTTTAAATAACAACAGCAGGAGATCCAGCCACTAACATTCTTATTACAAATTCAGTTCTCACATTACCTCTTTAAGCAAACATCCTTATTACAAATTCTTATTACATATTTGTATATAACAAATTCTTATTATCAAATTCTAACATTCTTATTACAAATTCAGTTCTCACATTACCTCTTTAAGCAAATGCCAACCTGTAGTCAGTTGAGTTGGAGAAAAGCTTTTATAACTTCATCAGTATTAAGCAAAATTCAGTGCTTGCTTCTGGTGAGTTTTATTTAGCTTTCTCTGATATATGTGATCAGTTTAGAATCTCCTCTCTTTTAAGTGTGGCAAGAAGTTAAGAAATGAAGGGGACATTTGTGACTGTAGAAACTATTAAGTTTCAGTCATCCCAGCTCTTTACATCACTCGCCAGCCTAAGTTAAACGCATGTGCATATATTGCCTGAAAAATGTCCCATGACTTATATTCAGTGACTGTTTTAATACATTTTACTCACTTGAGAGAGACATGACTGATGCAGAAAGAAGGAGAACTGGGTATTCTTGGTTTAACTCCTATTTTTCACGTTTACAGAAGTTTCATGCCTCTTCTCTATTCTGTTCATCTATTTTTTCAATCATTTCAAATATTAGAATCAGCCTCCCCCCCTCCCTGGATTTCAATTATGAATGTTAATTATATATTAACAGAAGAGGCCAAAAATAAATAGCATTTATATTTTTGGGTTTTTGTGATTATTTATGTCTCTGCCTCCAGAATGAAATCATTTCCTTCCTGCCTAATCAGAGGCTGAATTTAGGTGACAGAGTATAGCTGTGGACCTAAGCAAGATTCAAAAACAGAAGAAAAAAAAATCACAGCTGACTATGCTGGTCTTTATTGCCATTCCCAGTTTGTCTTAATTGAACGCTGTCCCTGCACTTCCTGGCAACCATATATTCAGCCTTCAAACCCAGTTCAAATGTCTTCCTCTCTGTGAAGCCTTTTCTAGCTTCCTCAAGCAGAGTTTGGCATCTTTTTTTTTTAAGATTTCAGAGCATGTCTCTGATTCCTTGAAGTCACAAATATTTACCGAGTATGTGCGTTACATTACTCAGTCTCTAGTGTCCTTGCCAAAGTGTACTGTGGGGAGTTTATCAGTTTTCCTGTCTGTCTTCTCTCACTCAACTTCCAGAGGGTGAGTACTGTGTTTTACTCATTGTATACCCATGCACAGCAGATGCTCAGTGAAATGATTCACGCTGCAAAAAGGAGGCAATGGTGCTGAGCAATACATGCATGAGTTATGTCAAATTGGGCAGATCATCTCGGGGTGGGGGAGGGAGGTTTGAGGTTTTGAAGTGCCCGCTGGCCACCAGACAACTGAAGAAATAGATGAGAAAAGAGGGTCAAAACCTGAGGCACTGAAGCATCAACAGAAATCACCTAAAAGTGTCTTTAATTTACCTCTTCTTAGGTCTCAAACTGCTACCTTGAACTTTTTCAGGCATTCTTCATTTCTTGCCTGAATTTACTAATAGCTTTTAAATTGGTTTCCTTAACTCAATTAAAAGATTCTTTTCCTCCCTAGTCTCCTCTAATCTGTCCATAACATTACCACTAGCTCAAATCTACTTAAGAGAAATCCATTACTGGCCTAAAATCTATCACACACAAACTGACATACATCCATGCATGCACACATATACACATAAACTCACATGCCCACATACAAAAGCAGATGCACATACACTTTGCTTTCTGTCTAAAATCCAGATTCCTTGTGAAGTTCGAGTTTAAACATGATCCAACTCTTCCTTTCCTGTCACCAATACCCCTCCATGCCTATGTTACTCTTCAGTTAACTGTCTTAGCATATACATGTATGTCATAAACACATATGTGTGTGAACACACACACACACACAAAATGCTTTATATTTCTCTCCATAACACTTACTGCTACTATATAATTTGTTTACTTTTTTTTACTTTATTATCTATTTCCCCAATAGAGGTTAAATGCATGGGGGCAAGACTCATAAAAGACTGTTTTCCTGGAAAATCTTGACTTTCCCTGGTGTAATAATGGGTTTTCCATTCCACATAACCCTGACTTAAGACTGAGTTGACAAGAAATAACCATATGTACCTTTCTTAAGGAAACTGCTGAAATCTTTTTGTTTTAGCTCATGCTCACCTATCTCACCAGCATCCTGTTTTGTTAGAATGTGAACATTAGAATGATTGAAATGGTTCTGGCTTCTGTGGTCAGAATATCTTGTACCTGTTTTCAGACTGATTTCTGATAACACTATAAAATTCTATACTTTGAAGCAGTCACTTTGAGCAACTGCTTTAGAAGCTTTCTTCCCTGCTGCCCACCAAATTAAGACATTAAGAAATCTTTAATTCCCCCTTCACTTGTGTGTGTGTGTGTGTATTGTTTTTGTATTAATTTGTCTCAACATATCTTGTCTGCATTATTCACTGACAGATTAAAGGAGTCTAGAACAGTGCTTAATATAGAACTGGTACCCTTGAAACATTTGCTTAATAACTGATTTGTATCTTTAGTGTTTAGTATGATACATATCACATAACAGACCATAAATACATGCTAATTAAATAAACGTATGAATGATTGGGAAAAACTCAGATGAAGAATCATATTGAGGAACAAAATAGATAAAAATGCCATTAGAAATACCTGCTTCATTTTCATATTCTACATTTTACTAAACACCAAATTGTTGGTTCACTTTTCAAAATCTCCCTAACCTCCATAATCTTCTTTTATTTTCCTTTAAATGATGTCTATATCATCTCTAACCTAGATGATTACAAAGTCCTGCTAGTTAACTTCTATGCTTTCAATTTTACTTTTTTCTAATCAATCCTACTCTATGTGACATTCCTAAAATGTATCTGAGAGACTGTAGGGTAAATGAGTCATTTAGGATTTTTGCTCTTCCACCATTAGCCTCTATGACCAGTGCTACCTGTGGTATTGTGCTCTCCCCCAAGATATTGTGCTCTCCCCATGATTGAGCACACCTAGCTCAATGGGTATGCACATGCATAAGTGGGCCCACTTGGGCCCATTATTAAAAATTCTAGGAAGATCATTTCAAAATTTCTGACATTCTTTATAGCCCATAATGAACCTACTCAGATTGGTTCTTATCAGTCACTCCTCTGATAGATGAATCCCATTATCTGAAGGACCAAGTTTAGATTCCTTTACAAGAATGATAAGACCTTTTCATGACCTGACCTATTTCCATTCTCACTTTCTACTTTCCCCTATTTCTACCCTATTGTACATGTCTTTTGAACTCTTACCCTTCCAAACTCTTTCAGGTTTGTGTATCTCCATTCTCTTTGCTTGAAACAGCCTTCATCTTCCTTGTGTACCTTGTGAACTTTTATTTATCTTTCATATTTAGCTTAAATGTCATCTACTCTTTAAAGTTCTCATTAATTCCCAGGTAAAATTATTTGCTTCTTCCATATCTCCACTAGGGCTCATATCTTGGATATTGCTGTCATCTGTTTATGTATCTGTCTTCTTCCCAAGTCTTTTTTTAAACATTATATTAGTTTCAGGTATACAACATAGTGATTCATATTTGTCTATATTACCAAATGATGACTAAAGTAAGTCTAGTCAACATCATTCACCATAAATAATTACATAATTTTTCATGTGACAAAAACGTAAAAGATTTATACCATAAACAACTTTGAAATAAACAATACAGTACTATCAACTAAGTCACTATGCTCTACATTGCAGTAACTTCCTTATTTGTAACTCATTCTACCTAATCCCCAACTTTCTTCCCTATTAACCACAAATCTGTTCTATTAGTTTGATTTTGGTTTTTCTTCTGTTTGCTTATTTTCATAGATTCCACATCTAAGTGAACTCATGCTTCTTTGTCTGACTTATTTCACTTAGCATAATACCTACAAGGTCTACCCATATTGTCACAAATGACAAATTTTTCTTCTTTTTGTGGTTGAATAAAATTCCATTGTCACATTCCATATCACAATAATATTCTAATACTATATTTTATTCATCCAATGATGAAAAATAGGTTGTTTCCATGTCTTGGTCATTAAAAATAATGCTGAAATGAACATGGAGGTACATGTCTTTTTGAACTAGTGTTTTCATTCTGTTCAGACAAATACACAAAGTAGAACTGCTAAGAGTAATTCTATTTTTAGTTTTTAAGGACTCACCATACTGTTTTCCATTGTCTGCATCAATTTTTTTCTTGTGCAAGACTATGTCTTATACACCTTTCATATCAGAGCTCAACTCCACTATTGTTATCCAGTAAGGGCAAAAGAAATTTTATTTTCACTATAAAATTTTTAAATACTAAACTGCTTCATGGAAATTTGTACATTTTTTGAGTCTTTATAAAGTCACTTCTCTTCAGATCATATAAATCTTTCGCCTTTTACATTTCATACATTTTAAATTCTAAGGACAACTATGGATTCTTGGTTGAAACTTCCTCTGATCTTGAGTAGAGGGCAATGGTCGCAGGGCTTTTCACACAGCCAGGAAACTTTGGGAGGAGGGAGCACACACATCCTTGAAGGAAGATAAAACCTATGGAGGAGTGGAGGCACTCTAAGCAGGCTGGTCCCCAGTAGGGATAATAGTAAAAGAAGCATTCTGATTGGCACTCCTCCTCCCCATCTACTGGGAGGGAGCTTACCTTGCCAAGTATACTGAGGATGCAGAGACAGATGAGTCTCTCATGTCAAACCTGGATAGCAAGGATTATGCCTCAACAGCAGCCAGCCCCACCTATCTCATTCATACTAGAATTTGGACCTTTTAAAGCCCCTCCCCTTCTCTACTAGCTCAATAACTATAAAATAGATCTGAGTACATACAAAAGAAAACAAAGGCTGAAATAAAATCAAACAAATGAAGTACCACCTGTGGTTTTTGAAAAGTGAAATTGTCTAACCCTTAAGCTATTGGTGATGATATTTAAAATAGGAATAAAACTATTTATTTATAAAAATAGCCAAATGATAGGCAAAATGATAGGCAAAATAGCCAAATGATAGGCAAAAAAACATACACAAGAAAAAAAAGCAGGAAAAATTTCTAATATGTGGAAACTGAACAATACATGACTGAGTGATTACTGGCTTATGAGAAAGAAAGAAAGAAAGAAAGAAAGAAAGAAAGAAAGAAAGAAAGAAAGAAAGAAAGAAAGAAAGAAAGAAAGAAAGAAAGAAAGAAAGAAAGAAAGAAAGAAAGAAAGAAAGGCAGGCAGGCAGGCAGGCAGGCAGGCCTGGGAACAAATGAAAATGAAGGGACAATCTACCTGAACCTCTGTGATGCAACAAAAGCAGTTCTAAGATGGTAGGTATAGCAATACAGGCTCAAATTCAAATAATAAGCAAAAGCTCAAATAAAACAATGTTAATTTTCATCTTAAGTAATTAAAAAAGAACAAAACCAAAAGCTATAAGAAGGAAACAGCAGTAATAAGTGAAATAGAAATCAGAGATAATCTAAATGTTTAAAGAAACCAAGCAATGATTCTCTGGAAAAAAAAAAAAAAAAGACAAATGTCTAGCAAGGCTCACAAAGAAAGCAGAGAGAAAATCCAAAAACATAAAATCAGAAATGAAAGAGAAGTTACAAGAGACATTCAAGAAAAAAAGATTATTATAAAATATGAATATCTTTATGCCAACATATTGGAAAATCTAAAAGAAACAGGCAAATTCTTTGAAAGATGCAACCTTTCAAGACTGAATCAGTAATTAATAGAAAAATCCAATTACAAGCAAAGAAGTTTAAATATTAATTCAAAAAACTCCCAGAAAACAAAAGCACAAAATTTCATCAGTGAGTTCTACTAAATTATCAAAAAGGAGCTATATCTATCCTTCTTAAATTTTTCCAAATATTAGGGAAGATAGAAAGCTCTCACTGAGACCAGTGTTGCTGTGATATCCAAAATGACAAAGATATCAAAAGTAAAGAAGATAATAAACCAGTATCCCTGATAAACACAGATGCAAAAATCCTCAACAGAACCTTAGCAAATTAAATTAAAACAATACTTTAAAAAGATCATACATTATAACCAAGTGGGATTTATTGATGACATACAAGAATGGTTCAACATATGTAATGGTTCAACATACATAATCAATGTAATTTCCTTTATTAATAATAGTGAAGATTAGAATTATTTGACCATATCTGGGGTGCAGAGAAGACAGCTGACAATACTCAGCACCCATTTATGATAAAAAAAAATTAGTAAAATAGGGCTCTATGGCAGATACATCATTATAACAAAGGCTATTGTAACAGATCCACAGCCAGCATAATACTTAATGGTGAGAAATTGAAAACTTTCTTCTAAGATCAGATATTGACAAAGATCTCCACTTTTACAGCTATTGCTTAACATAGTGTTAGAAATCATAGCTGGAACAATTAGGTATGAGAAATACAGGAAAGAAATCCAAATTGAAAAAGAAGAATTCAAACCATAACTATTTGCAGATGATAGTATATGTATAAATATGTATATGTATATATACCAAATCATGTACATCTCTGTGTGTGTATCTCTAAAGACTCCTTAAAAAAACAAACAACTATTAGAAACAATAAATCAGTATAGTCAAGTGGCAAGTTACAAATCAATATACAAAAGCCTGTAACATAACATTACTATAAGCAAACAATGAGATAGATACACAAAGAAATTTTTAAAAACTGCATTTACATTAGCATCGAAAAGTAGTAAATACCTAGGAATGAACTTAACAAGGAATGTAAAAGGACTACGCAATAAAAACTACAAGTCATTGCTAAAGAAACAGAAAATACAAGGAAATGGAAAGATATTCCATGCTCATGGATTGGAAAAATTAACATAGTCAACAAGGCCATCTTATCCAAAGCAATTTATAGATTCAATACAACCCCTATCAAAATGCCAAAGAAGTTCTTCAAAGAAATAGAACAAAGATTATTGAGATTTATATGAACCGCAAAAGATCTCAAATAGCCAAAAGAATTTTAACAAAAAAAGAAAGGGAATGAAGGCATCACACTTTCAGACTTCAAGTTATATTTCAAGGTCATAGTAATCAAAACAGTATGGTATTAGAATAAAACAGGCCCACAGACCAATGGAATAGAATTGAGAGTTCAAAAATAAATCCCCGTGTATGTAGACAATTAACTTAACACATACAATGGAAGGTCTGGGCATGGTGGCACATGCCTGTAAGTGTCAACCTAGGAAGCCACAGTGGGGACCAGGGATTGCGGTTTGAGTCCCACTTGGGGCAAGGTAGCAAGGCCTAGTTCCAAAAAAAGTAGCTAGGCACGGTGATGCGCCTGTAATCCCAGCTGCCTGGGAAGCTGAGGCTGGGGATTGCTTGAGTCTGTGGTACCCTGGGCAACTTGAACCTGCAGTTCCACAGGCAAAAATAGTGAGACCTAGTCTCAAAAAACAAAACAAAACAAAAAACTTACATATACAATAGAAAAAGAAAAATATCCTCAACAAATACTGTTGAAAAAAATGGACAGTCATATACATAAAAGTGAAACTAGACCACCTGTTCACACCACAATACACAAAATTAAACTGAAAATGTAATAAAGACTTAGACCTAAGACCAGAGTTCATTGAATCCATAGAAGAAAACATAGGCAAAACACTCCACCACATTGGTCTTTGAGGAATCTACTTGAACAACAAGGAAAATAAATGCAAAAATTTAAAAATGAGACTGAGTAAAACCAAAAATCTCTAGAAAGTGAAAGGTACTATCCTTAAAATAAAAAGTTAACCTTTTGAACAGTATAAAATACTTGCACACTGCATATCATACATAGAGCTAAAATCTATAATCTATAAGGAATTCAAAAATCTCAACAAAGGGAGAACAAAACCCTGATCAAAAAATGGGCAGAGGAAAAAAAATAGGAAAATAAACAGACACTTGTCCAAAATCACACAAGTGACCTGCAGGCTATGAAGAAAACCTTTACCATCACTTATTATAGGGGAAATATAAATCAATCAAAACTACAATGAGATACTATCTCACTCTAGTGAAAACGATGAATGTTTAAAAAAAATAGAAACAGTAAATGTTGGTGAGGTTGTAGAGAAAAAGGACACTTGTGTATTTTTGATGGGAATGTATACTAGCCCAATGCCAATAGAAAATGATATTAAAAATAGAAATATCATATGATCCCATATTTCTACTCCTTGCCTTTATGCAAAGAATGCAAAAACACTAATTTGAAGGCATACATTCCCAAGTTTATCGCAGCACTATACACAATAGCCAGTTACAGAAACAGTCTAAGTACCCAAAAACAGATGAATGAATTAAGAAGACATGGTATATGTACACAATGGAATAATATTCAGCTACTAATAAAAACATTGGTAAAATCCTGCCATTTGGACAACATGGATGGAACTGGAAGAGATTATGCTAAGTCAAATAATTGAGAGGGAGAAAGACAAATACCAGATGATTTCATTTATATGTGGAATACAGAGAGACAAAACAAATGAACTGATAGAACCAAAACAAAACAAATCTAGAAATGAATAAAGAATTGAGGCCATTAGAGAGTAAAGGTGGTATGAACAAAGTGGGAAGGGGTCTCAATAGGATACAATAAAGGAATATGTGTGCTCTGGGCTGGGGTGAGTATGGTGGTGTACAACTCAGAAGGTATGAACACGTTCCTCTGCACCACATACAGTGAAGTAAATCATTACCTCCAATAATAAACTAAAAAACAAAACAAATTACTTCATCCTATGCCTGATTCATTCTCCACAATAATATCAATGTTCTGACAACTGTTTCAAGTTGTCATTAAAATTAGGTCCACTGTTATCGTGAAGAGAAAAGTGAGAATTTGATCATGGGCTTTTTTCCAAATTAGAGTAAGATAAGCTCAGTGATTTAAAATAAAAATAAAAAAACCAACTTAGTCTTTCTTAATAGTCTTTCTGAGTTTATGACATAAATTATACTTTTGGCAATGCCTGCAACTGTTATTGCCTTTTCTTCCTGCTTAAAAAACAAAACAGGAACTAAGACAAAAAAAAAAATACAATTAGTGTAGAGACAAATTACCAAAAGGGAGTTGATAATATTAAGAAACAAGGTAGAATTAGATTTAGTATTATCCCAAGATTTATCTTTGAATGCAATGTCAAGGCGGGAAATTACAATCAATGAGAAAAACAGAGACTGGAGTGCGGAAGAGAAGGGTGGGGCATTGGGATAAAAAGACAAGGCAATGACTGAAATAGGCAATGAGAATAGTGACTAAAAGCAAGAAGAAAATAAAACACAGCAAACATCATCCTTAATAGAGAAAAACTGAAGCCATGTTCCATCAAGATCTGGAACCAGGAGAGGATACCCACTCTCACCACTACTTTTCAACATAGTATTAACATTTCTACCTAGGGCAACAAGGCAAGAAAAAGACATAAAAGGAATACAAATAGGAAAAGAATAAATGAAACTATCATTATTTGCAAATGACATACTTTATCTAGAGAATGCAAAAAAATTCACAGAAAGCTTATTGAAACAATATACCCATTCAGTAAGGTAGCTGGATACAAAATCAACACACAAAAATCAACAGCCTTCTTATAAGCAAAAAAATACATAAGAAGTCATAAGTCAAAAAAAACTACTCCATTTACCAACATACAGATGAGAATTAAATATATGAGAATAAATATAACAAAAGATGTGAAAGACTTATACAAAGAAAACTATGAAACATTGTTAAAAGAAATACAAGACACAGAGCAATGGAAAGACATCTCCTGCTCATGGATCAGAAGAATTAACATTATCAAAAAGGCCGTCCCACCAAAAACAATCTACAGGTTCAATGCAATTCCAGTAAAATTTTCAATGACATTCTTTAAAGAAATAGAACAAAAATTACTGAAATTCATATGGAATAATGAAAGACCTCAACTAGCCAAAGTCCTCTTCACCCAAGAGGAGATGTTTTACACTCTCAGACTTCAAATTATATTACAAAGCTGTAATAATTAAGATAGCATGGTACTGGAACAAAAACATACACATAGACCAAAGGAACAGAATTGAATTCCCAGAAATAAAGTCATATATGTATGGTTAACTAATCTATGACAAAGGGGCAATAAACATTCATTGGGACAAGGATAGGCTCTTCAATAAGTGGTACAGGGAAATCTGGATTATTACATGCAAAAGCATGAAGCTAGACTACTTCCTTATACCACATACAAAAACCAATTCAAAATAAATAAAAGGCATGTCCTTAAGTCCCAAAACCATAAAATGCATAAAAGAAAACAGGCAAAATACTCTATGACCTGCACTACAAAACATTTTTCAGGACACATCTACACCCACAAAGGAAATGAAAGAAAATATAAACATTTGGGACTATATCAAACTCAAAGGCTTCTGCACAGCAAAGGAGACAATAATTGAATGGGAAAAAAATTTGTACTGAGTTGACAAGGGTCTGATATCAAAGATTCACAAAGAACTCACACAACTTAACAAAAACAAAGCAAAAAGCCCAGTCGAAAAAATGGGCAGAAGAGGCCCAGGCACGGTGGCATGTGTCTGTAAGTGGCAGCCTAAGAAGCCACGGCCCGGGTTAGGGATTTTGGTTCAAGTCCCACCGGGGGCACATAACTAGACCTAGTTCCAAAAAATATATAGCTGGGTGTGGTGGTGCATGCCTGTAATCCCAGCTACCTGGGAAGCTGAGGCTGTGGTACCCTGGGCAACGTGAGCCTGTGGTTCCACAAGCAAAAATAGCGAGACCTACTCTCCAAAAAAAAGGGCAGAAGAGCTTAAAAGACACTTCTCCAAAAAGAAAATACAAATGGCCAACAGGTATTTGAAAAAATGTTCAATATTACTTATAACCAGGGAAATGCAAATCAAAACCACAATGAGTTACTACCTTACACCAGTAAGAATGGCCCATTAAAAAAAAAAAAAAAGGCACCAACAAGTGATGGCATGGGTATGAAGATAAAGGAAAACTCTTACACTGCTGGTGGGAATGCAAACTGGTCCAGTCACTGTGGAAAGCTGTGTGAAGGACCTTCAAACTACTGAAGATGAAACTACCATTTGATTCAGCAATTCTACTACTGGGAATCTACCCAAAGGAAAACAAAACATTAATTCAAAAGGACACCTGTACTCAGTTGTTTATTGCAGCACTATTTACAATAGCCAGGATATGAAAACAACACAAATACTCCAAAATAGACAAATAGATCAGAAAGTTGTGGTATATTTACACAATGGAATATTATTCAGGAATCAAAAAAGACAAATTTGGTGTATTTATGATAATATGGATACCTAGAAGGAATCTTACTAGTGGAATTAAGCCAGAAAGAAAAAGACAAAAACTGGGTGATCTCATTTATAGGTGGGATACAGGAGAAACAAAGAAAAGTCAAGAAAATAAGAAAAAGTCAAAATTAACACATTAACAATGGAATTAAAGTATATAGGTAGGGAGGGAAGAGGAGGGAGGGAGAAATCAGGGAAGGAAAGAGCACAAAAGATCAAGATGACAGTCCAAGGGTGATATGATGGTCAGAGAAGTCCATGAAATACAATAATGTGGAGGAAAAAAAAATATATATATATATACATATGTATATATATACTATACATACACAAACCTGTAAACAATAAGGGCATTTTAAGGGCAACTTAGCTGGTAACAGACTTCAAGTTTGACATGTTCAGTTGGAGTGCCACCAATGAGATTTGCAAATACTGAGAACTTGCACTTCTCACTCTTCATCCAAGTTCACCATACCCACAGAAAATCGATAACTTTCAGTGAATCTATTCTAGTCAAGTCATTAGTTTCAGAGTTACAAATTCAGCATTTTCAGCCTTCATTAGACTTGTCCCTTCATGAGTCCCCCATCATGACCCTTTTTCTAATTCAAACTCCTTTTAATTTCATTTTTATGAGACTATGAATTATTGACTTTCTGGATGCCAATCAAAAGAAAGGTATATCTAATCAGCATTGATAAAATTGGCTAGAGTCAATGAATACAAAAAAGTCAAAAAGTGATTGAGGAGGACTCTTACTCCTAAAATCTCATTTTCCAGTTCAAAGCCAGCAAACTATAAAACTAGCTAGAATTCCCTTAATATCTGTTAGACACCATCACAGCCCAGACTGGACTCATGCTGAGAGATGAGGCAAACCTCATTTCTTCCTTATCTGTCCAGGAGAACCTGAGACAGAAATATGCATGAATACGTTCTCTGGGGAGTGATAAGCTTCATGATCCCTCCAAAGTTTACCTAAGGCAACACTCCTGAAAAAGATTGTAATCAATTTGTGAGTGATCCCCCTTGCCCCTAATTGCCTCATAGGAACCGATATGTTAATCAAGTTTGTCAACATCCTCACCATTTGCCTTCCTTTGAAGCTCATCATGAATTATACTCTGTTCCTTTTAATTACCCCTTCCTTTGTGAATAAAGTGTTGCCTAGTCCTTACTCATGGGCAATCCTTAGCCATCCATGGCTAAGCAATTTCTCTCATCATCTTTTCGCATACCCTGCGCTCTTCTCTCAACAAGTATCATTTTTTTGGCCTGTCAGTCACTGAGAAAAAGTCCTGGAAGAAAGTCCAGTTAGACTAAGAATGTGTTGGTTCTCCATTCCCCAAATGAAAGAACTTTAAGGATCCCTGGTCTTGGGATTCCTCTCAATAGAGGCAGACTAAAGTTATTGTTTAACTATCAAGGGAGTTTCCCAGTCACATTCCAATCAAGGATGAATGAAATAATGCAAAGGATCAAAGGATCCTGGGGTCAAAGCATAAAGCGAGTCTGTACTCCAGTGTTAATACTGCCACACTCTCTCAAAGCAGGCCTCTCTGCATGTTTTTGACCCTGAGTCGTCTTCTTCCACCCCCACTCATGAATCTTACCTGCCCTGCACTTGACCTAGACACTCTGGGCTTTCCATGGAAAAGATTTGGCTAACACAATAAATTAACTCATTTTCTGCTAATAGGCAAATGGGGAAGCTAAGGAATCCCTGTAGACTACAACTATGTGGAGATTATTTTGTTTTAGAAAAGTGACCTCATAGAGGCAGTGCCTTAAAAAAGTAATGCTAGTAGAGGAATATTTGCAATTATGTAAAAAAGGAAAACAGAACTATAATAGTAATGATGGGATGGAAATTTTTAGGCAGGCAGGTTCTATTGAGGTCTTCAACAGTAAGTATTCGATGCCTTGCCTATGTGTGGAATATTACAAAGGAACTTGGAACCATGTACTGTCTTCCTCAACAGTTACTTAACCAATATTAATAAAAGACCTATTACATGAGAATTTGTGCTATGTACAAATTTGTGCACAGAATTGTCTCTGCACATGAAGCTTGCTTGCATTCTAATGTGAAGACAAAGCAAAAGTAAATGTAAACAGACAGACCCAAAATTGATTGAAATTGTGTTTTAGACAGCATGTTAAGGAAATCTTTGAGGAAGAACTATTTAGGCTTTTAAAAAGCTGCCAATCAGGTGCAGACAGGGGAAATAGTCTGTGGTGAGTGTTAAGGAGCTTAACATATCCTAGGGATAGAAAGAAGAACAGTTAGGCTAGAATTGGCTGATAGGGAAAATGATAAACAATGAAGTGAGAGAGAGGCAAGAATCAGAGGTGTCTCTAGAAAGTTTTATTAGAATTCATAGTGGTGTAATTCATTCAAAGTGAAACAAAATGTGTTAAGGTACACTGGGCATAGGTATGAATTTAGGAAATGCTTGCAAAGCTGAAAAATTAAAGATGGATGAGAATGTGAAGAGATTAACTGGGAGACTGTTATAATAGTCCATGCAGGAGATGATGGATGGTGATCTGAACTTGGTGGTAGCAGTGAATACACATGAGATATATTTTAGAAAAAGACTAGATTTGACATGCTGACAAATGGTATGTAAGGATAAAAGAGGAGGAGGAGTCAAAGATGAATTCAATGGATTAAGGGAAGGAGAGGATTTCACAGTCCATTCATTAGCACTCTCCTCTTGGCTGGAACTTCTGATGCTTTCTGGAGTTTTGAAAAAATTACAGACCTTGAGAGAATGTACCTGTGGGAGTTTTTAGCATGAATTAGGAATTCTTACTGAAGAGACACAAAGAAACTACTACATGTCTACATGAACCTCATTGACATGAGCAAAAGGAAATGACTTCTTGCTTTAGAGCTTTTCTAGCATAGCTATAATCATTATCCAAAAGTAATCTAAACTCAGAAGTATTATTCTTATTTCCTATTAAAAGAGTCCTGTTGCAAAGTTTATTAAGTCAAGAAAACATATCCTACTTGGCAATCCTTTTAAATACTGTACTTTCTTGCTTCAAAACTATTAAATAAAATCTATTTATACATCATCATTAAGCTTTCTCACAATCATGCAATTATTTTGGGTTTGGTATCAGGAAATTTCATTGCTATGCTTTAAGCTGAATAGCGGTTAGTCAAGAGATGAAGGGGTAGAAATTGAATAAAATGGGGAGTATACTAATAGAAGGATGTGGAAAGGAATGAATATTTGATGAACAAGAGACTATATTATCATATCTATAAAAGTGACTTGAAATTTGAATGTTTCTGATGAATATTTGAAAAGAAATCTATTGTTTAAAATGAGTCTCATGAAACAGACCAGAATGGCATGAGAGGTTCTGTGCTTCACAGCTGAGAGGAGTGTGTAACAACTAAGCAGAGGACACTACACCCAGAGAGTCCTATGGCCTGAGACAAAACTGAAACATCCCTTGGATATCAGAACTCAACAGGGATGGTGACAAAAGGGGGGAGACAGAAAAGAAAGCCATGCTTCATGAAAAAGGAGGTGAGAAGAGAGAAATGCCTGGAGGTGGAGGTCTGAGGTTGGGATACATGCAGCAGAGTTGCCAGTTCAGCCAGGGTAAACTCCAATCCATCACTGATTGGAAGTTTAGTACCATCTTATGTGGGTGGAGGGGCAGAAGCATTTTTTTCCCATCTCTGTAAGACTAGATCCCTCATGTTTAGCAACTGTTGTAACTATTATATAGATACTGGTTGAAATTCATTTTTCCCCCAGTGGTGGTAAGGGGTGGGGCAGAGAGTGGCTGATGTTATTTAATGATCATCTCTTCAGTTACACTGAAAGCTCGATGAAGGCAAATGATCTCTGCCCACCATTATACTCTCACTATAATGTGAACTAAGTCATAACACACGTCTGGTACACAGTGGTACATATTTGTGAAAATGAGTAAGTTATTTTATGACATGAAAACTAATTTTATGGCATGAAAACTGTCAAAAGCACTTTAAGGTAATATAGCAAAGGAAAGATGACAACTACTTTGTGACATAAAAGGAGGGAAAATCTAGGCTAGTAGCCAAAATGATAACTGCCAGTATCAGGAGGAAAAGAGCTAAGATAGTTCAAGAAGGAAGACTATGAAGATAAAAAAGGAGGAATAAAATACTGTGTGTGGCAAATTGCAGGGATATAAGAACACTGGTATATCTGAATGGGAGGATCACAGGAAAATAATGGGATTAAGACGTAGGCTAAAGTAGGAGAGAAACAAAACTTTTGCCTCTGAATCTCATTAAAGGTTTTTTCAGTAAAATGATTATGTGCACAAGCTTAGTACTTTAACATTCAAAGTACAAAGCAGATAAAATAGGGGTTTCACTCCCATTATAAAGATCTCTTAGTTTTACAAAATAATTATGGAAGGTTTATTTTAAATAACATTATCTTGGGGTTATTTTAAATAACATCACTTAGGATAAATTAAAATATTTTCTTACAACAAAAACGATTACCATTTAACTAAAGGAATTTATTAAGAAGGAGCGAGATGAAATGAATGATTAAAGAGCGGAGAGCTAAGTTTGTAGCCACTGCCAATTAAAGATCATTTGCAAAGCAAGACAAAATAACACTATAATTTTAATACATGAAAATTGACATTTGTGATTTGGTTTACAAAATTTTAATTTATGTAAAACTATTCAGGGCCTCATTTATTGCATTTGGCAGTGTCTTTCGGATTCTAAAATACTACTTGTAGAAGATTTCAGAATATTTTCAAAAATACAGTCAATTAATCACTCCACTAATAAAAGAAAAATAGAAGTGCAGCTCAAGAGTCAGTTGAGGTCCCTTGCCCTTCAAATAAAATAGATAGTTAAGATATTTGGCTTCCTCACAATTTCTCTGGTGATAACAGGATATAGCATTAATTCAGTGATTTCTCTCTTGAAAATTCTCTTGCTAGCTTAAAAAGTTGTCTATTCGTTAAGTTACTATATGTTTCCTCAAATAAAGACCGTATGGTCAACTTTCATGACTGATTGAATATAAGGACTGATGAATATTCTAAGAAATGAAAATGTAAGAAGAATAGAAATTAATAATTACCGAACTCGACATTCCCATTGCCCAAGGAATGAGCACCCTAATGTTAAGATCTTGATGAGTTTCCCTTGATTCTCAGACCAATGTCCTCTGAAAAGTAGTTCCTATTTCTAGACTCCACAAAACAATTTCACTTGCTGTTAAGAGAAACCATGTCCCTTACCAGAGAGGTTAGATTCATCTACACTCAGTCCCAGGAAATTATATTTCCTCACATTTGAGTTATTTAGGCTAACCAGAATGATAAACATCCTGGGGATGCCAGTAAGATGATCTTCCATATTATGGAAACAATCAATATGGAACTAACTAATGAACCTGTTATTTGTAAAATTAGTCCCTATCCAGTTTGTTTTTGTTTTTCTTACATCTCACTAAACTACATTCCTTTGTTTTTAGATTTGTTCTACTTCTGTGTCCTCATAAGAGGAGGAGTATCAGATCCCTGCCCCCTGCCCCCTTCTCTCTTTCTCTCTCTCCCCCCC